>CAJQZJ010031819.1:5788807-5807181 GCA_907164525.1 Lophiomys imhausi
TATGTATGTATGTATGTATGTATGTATGTATGTATGTATGTATGTATGTATGTATGTATGTATGTTTCTATCTATCTATTTATCTATCTATCTATCTTCCTATCAATCATCTATCTGCTTATCTATCGATCTATCGATCATCTATCTATCTACCTATCTCTATATCTTTCCCTCTTTCTTTCCTCTCCCTCTCTCTTGTTTAGACTTTATTTATGTAGATGTTTTACCTGCATGTTTGTCTAGACTACATGCACACAGTAACTAAACAAGAGGCTGTTTAATCTCCTGGAACTGGAGTTATAGCTTGTTATGAGCTGACATTTGAGTGCTGGGAATTCAACCTGGGTCCTTTAAAAAAACAGCTAGCACTCTTATCTGCAGAACCATTTCTCAAGCCCCTCCTACCATATCGCCCTCCTACATATTTAGGTATTAACTGAAGCTAAAAAATCTATGAGTGCAGAATGGTACCACTATAAATTATTGGTGTTCTGAAAGGGTTTGGAACAATTTCCATATAATATTTTAAGCTAGTCTTTCCCTCCTGGAGTAGGGGCTGTGATTCTCTCTACATTTGTTTTTAACCAAAATCCAACCCTACTACTTATTCATATCGTAATTTTCTTATGTTTTTAATGAAAAGGTGAATACATAAACAACTCTATAATATTATTGGTGGAGTTAAATTTTTCAAACTAACAATGTACATTACACATCAGTAGATGTGCCAATGCCAAAAGTAAGAAGTTTATAGTTATAAACTTGTGTGTGAGGGGATGGGGATACATTATACGATTTAATTGTCAAAAATTTTAGAAATCATTTAGCCCAAATTATTTTATGCAGTGGGAAATTAACAGCATTAAAAATAATAGATACTGTAATAGTTATATATCCTTGTTGAGCTGGTGTCTTTCTTTGTCTTCTTTTGCAGTTGATCTCAATGTGTATTATGTATGATATAAGCATAGGTCCCCCTCTCTACTACTGGCTTCCATTAGCATAGAATGTCTTCTTTTTACTCACTGTGTCTACACAGGTGAAAGAAACTTCCTGTGGGTAGCATACTGTTGGATTGGGGGACATACTGAATTATTTATTTCTAAGATTATTGGATCTTCATGTTCACTTTAAAATATCTATTCAGCGTATATCTTATTAGCTTTTGAAATACTTTTTTTCTTTTTATTTTCATTGACATATTAAAAAATAATAGATAGAAAGGCAATGCATTCTTAATTCTTTTTAACCCAGTATGAACATGGTTCTCTGTTAATGGTACTATGCACTCATCTTCAATGTGCATTTTTATGTCACTTCATAAACACTTGTCTTAATTCTTCTAGGCTTAAAACTGGCCTACTATGGTCTACAGTGGCATGAATAAGAAATATCCCCTGTAATTTTAGGCTTTTGACTGTCTGGTCTGCAGTTGGTGGTGGTGTTTGGGAAGGCTAAGGAAGTGCTATCTTGGTGAAGCCAGAATATGACTGAGAGTGGATGGGCTTTGGGAGTTTAAGGCTTTGCCCCACATTGAATTTGCTTTCTCTGTTTTCTGTTTGCAGTTCAAGATGTGACTTCCCAGCTTCTTGTTCCTGCTGCTATGCTATCTTCACTGTTAAGGACTCCAACTCTAGACAACCATAAAACAAATTAAACTCTTTCTTCTGTAAATTGCCCTAGTCATGGAGACTGATCACAACAGAAAAGTGTGAATGGCAGAGCATCTCTACATTGCCATCATGGGCATCTCTGAGTATCTGGGTATTCTTAGCTTATTTCCAATAACAGGGCAGTATAAAATAGAGTTAGGTGCTTATGCACTGGCTTTTGGCTTCCTGGATTATAGTTTCATTTTTGTATATTTCTAGACCTATATAATCTTGGGCAGTTTACAGAACTCGTTTAAGTATTAGTCACCTCGCCTATAAAATAAGAAAAAACTTAGGGCTATTGTGGTTTTTTTATAGAGATAAAATATGCAACCTGCCTACTGAATACTAAATTGATAGACTGCATATGGCAAGAATAGTTTGGAAAGCCAGCAGGAAGAAGTTCTCATGCACAGAAAATAAAAGTCTAACATGACCTCAATTATATTTCTTACTAATAGAAACCCAATGGTATAAAATACAGTTGAATGGAGCTTTGATGGGAAAATGGTTCAAATTTTGCACAATGACAATTATAACAGAATATATATGAAGTATAAAAGATCTGACCAATTTTAGTTTATCAGAGCATGAATCTCTCCAAGGGTCTACATGGACTTTTATTTCTACACTGTGGTATATTCCAGAAGAGGAAAAGGAGAAGCAATCAGTAGGTATGTGTTCAAGAGCATTGAGTCCCCTTAACTAGTAATTAGATTACACCCACATCCTTTTTGACCCATGCTCATGGTAATTCAGCACTTGACTGCTCTTGGTGGCATGCTCTGGTCTGAATTCCAGATCTGCTACTCACTGACTCCATGACTTTGAACTAATTATGCACTGACTTCTGTGTGTCGGCTTTAACATTTGTGAGGCAAATTATAATAAACCCTACTTCAAATAAATGGAATAAAAAACGAGAAAAATAATTGAGGCATAGTTTAAAACACCACCTAGAAAAAGAAATGATAAAATTTAACATTATAAAAGCATTATAAAATTTAACAAATATTGTTCACTTAAGTATGCTTTGTTGTTTAAGAAGAAAAAGTACCACAGTGGGGAATGAAATGGTCTTTGAAGGAAAAGCAGCAAAGTTCCTATCTTCAGAAATGAGTCTCAAGGGGGAGCTGAAGGGGGAGCTGTTGGGGGGAAAAGATATATCTTAAACTTAAAAAAAAGGAAGGGGATGGGTGGGTTGAGGCGGAAGAGGGTGGGAGGGTGGGACTGGAGGCGGGGTAGGGAGGGGATTTCAATTGAGATGTAACTTGAAGAAATAAAAAATAAAGTAAAAAAAAAAAAAAAAAGAAATGAGTCTCATCACATTCTTTGTATTTCATACCTAAGAGTTTCTTCCTACAAATGAACTACACAAAGAACCTTGGAAGTGCACTCAAGTATTAGTGAATCTGAATTAAAACAGATTTTTTTCCCTGCTATAAAGGGGAAATCCTTATAATTAATCATTAAAAACAAACTCAGTGAGGCTAGTAGGGAACGACAGACATGCTAAAGTGAAGAAGGCACAAGCCAGAAACAGAAACTGATGTCTGGGTGCCCGTTCTCCTACCATCCTCTCAGACTTGAATATGTATTTGGTATGAAGCCATCCATTAAGTGAATAAATGTTTATCTCCCCTGTCCTTAAGTATGGCTAGCTGTCTAGTTTTTACCAGTGAGGCGTTAATATTGTATGACAGCTTTTGGAGACTATGCTGTCACAAACACTTGCATAGATTTTTCAGTCTCTACTTCTGGTTCTTCCTTGCCCTGGGATAACTGTAGTGAAGTTGGCAGGATCACACACAGTGTGTCTAACTGTGACAAGTGTGCAATGCACAGGTTTTGGCATGCACTCTACATGGCACCATACTTCGGGCATCATTCCAGTTGCACTGAGCCGACCTAAGGAATCACACCAAGACAACAAAATGAAAGATGTGAAAACTTCATGCAGCCAAGATCCTCCAAACTGGCACAGCACAGCATCATCTCTGGAGAGCTCACCTCCAGATCCAGCTGCTGAGAGAATGCGCATGATAAACCTACCATGCACATGGGCTCCGCATTGTGTGAGGTCAATCTCAATTCTAATGTATAGCACTGTAGGAGTCTGCTTGTACCTTCCCTTATTTATATGAAATGCAGCAATAAGCAGAATGCTGAAGCACTTCTGAGACCTGGAACACAGTCATCCCCCACATTTCTTTTGGAAATGTACGTGTGGCCATCCACCCCAAGAGGAAAGTAGACTAACCAGGCTGCAGGAAGTAGCTCCAATTAAGAAGGTAGATTATAGATGTTTCCTTTGTGGGGGACGGAGTGGGAGGGGTTCTGTAGAACTCCACTATCTATATAAAGAAAAAATAAACTCATGGAGTTTTACATTTTTCTAGATTTTTCAAAGTTTGCTAATAATGGCCTTGTACTCCTTTTCCATAAATAAATAGATCAGCTCAACTGTTAAAATAAAAATGATACAGGAGATGAAAATACTATTTGCCAAAAACATTCCTAAGAATTAATATATTTCCTATGGCAATATTATCTACTTCTTTGGGGCCTTCTGCTCTGCCCTTATAAATCAGGCATATTTCTGACTTTAACTACACTGTACCTATAATGATTTTGCCTTGGTGATCCCTTCTTGTCCCATCTGTATTATTCTGGCCTAGCCTTTGATGATAGTCCTTTCTGTAGCAATGACAGTACTCCTTCTAATTTCCAACATTAATTCTACAACATGAAATACAGTACCTTTTCTACTACATTGTTGCAATTAGTAACCATATTTCAAATCTCTAAGAATACGTCCACACAGAGGACACACCATACCAGAAGAGTAGGAGAGGTGGGAGAAGGGGTAGAAAGTGGGAGGGTGGGACCAGGAGGGGTGGAGGGAGGGGGCGGTGATGGAGGTGTAACTTGAATTAATAAATAAAAGATTAAAAAAAAGAATATGTCCTCTGAAAAATACAGTACTTAGACTTTATATTTAATTTATCCATTCCCCTGTTCACTTATTCAACTGACAACTGATTAAATATCTCTTTATTACATGCCAAGTGGTGCAGATGACAAAAGAGAAATGTGTGGAAATATAAAACCCAGTCTGTTCATTCAGAGAAGAAGTTGACCATGAATGAGCAAAGATAGTGGAACAGTAGGTAAAGCTAGCACATGGTCAGCACAAAAACACATACAAGATACAAAAAAAGAATCTCTAATTCTTCTGGTATTAAAAAAAAGTCATAGAAAAATAATAACAGAAATATGCACCACTGAATCAGCTCTCTGCAAAGGTTAATCAAAAGATGAGTAAATGAAAATTGGGGGTAGGGGGTGAGATTGATAGCATAAGGCCAGGGACAGTACAAATTTAATTTTAGATGACAAAAGACTCAGGGCATGAGAAGACACTCAAGAGGCACCAGGAGTAATGACTGTCACCTTCTACCCAGTGTTCTGAACAGAGCACGGCCTCGACTGTGATCAGCTGCTATGATCACATGCACCGTACTCTGTGCAGCTGGCATTGTGCACACTGTCCAACCAACCACATCTCTGACGTTTACAGGACAGAAAGTCAAACTGAGTCAAAGTTGTAGTGCGCTGTCTCAGTGCTTATTATTTCCCTCCGAAAAGGACACCGAGCCGTGGTGTGAGTTATTATAATGACTTTCGGAGAGGAATGTGGCGTTGATAAATGTCAAGACCGTGATTAGTTCTCTGGGCTACATTAGAAAGTATAACTGAATGCAAATATGGTCCCTCAACATCTCAATTAGAGAACTTTGGAGAGGAAAAACACAGGTTTGTCCCCCTGCTCAATTTGAAACAAGTCAACACTATTTTTTTTTTATTTACCCTGTTTTCTCTTCAGATCATATATATTTTTTGTCTTTAATTAAAGTCAACACTATTTTAAATGATGAAGGGAGGGCAAGTTTTAGGGTCAAATGAGAAGAGAAAATCTTCAGATCAAATTAAACAACACACTACTTTTCCTTACCAAAAAAACCAAAAAGAACTGATACAAAATGCTATATTTGCTCAAAGGGATATGGCATATCCTTTTGCATAAAGCATATATTTACAGATTATTTGGAAATATTTACGTGCTATAATAAAATTATTGATTTTTTCCCCCAGAGGTATTCTAAGAAATTAAATATTGTGCTCAACAAAGAAGGAAATTGCATTCCAATTGGTAACTGAAACTAATTTTCTATATTCCGGAATTTCCTAGCTTCAATATTCAAGCATATTTTTCTAAGCACCACATATTTGCAAGAGGTGTCTGCTTTTTCTTTTTCTTTCTTTTTTTTTTTTTTTGTTGTATTTGTTTTTGCTGGAACAGTTCCTATTGTATTTTCTGAATCTTTGTTCCAACAGTTCACTTCAGTCAGAGCCTACAAAGCTGGGGACACGAAAACCCAGTCCCAACACACAGATCAGGGTCCAGGCAAGAAACGAAGTTGCGTTCATACCTTCAATAGGTTTTGGTACAAAATGAGATGAGGGTTTGGTTTTCTTCACTCTGTTCCCCTTCATGATTTGGCCTTCTTTATTTAGCCCTAGAAACCAGGCTCGGCCTGATTCCTGCTGGCGATACAGGGTGGAAGAATAGATCACGTAGTAGTTCTCAAACACAGACTCCTTAAACTTGCACTCCGGGGTAAAAACATCCTGCACAAATAAGCAACAGTAAAAGAGGAAGAAATTAGTTAATAAATCAGCCATGCCGACACCAATCCAGGATCAAATATGTATTCAGTGTTCAGAACAAGTCAGAGGGGGTTGTCCCCAATTTCAGTAAATACCCATATACAGTCATTGCACAAAATCAGAAAGTAAGGCCATCTTTGCAACCGTCCTTTAGTCCAGAGAAAACAACTGTTCAGATACAGTCACTGGCTGGATGCTAAGGCCTTGGATGGGTCTTAAATCTTATCTAGTACAATGTTTTATAAGTCAAAGCGTTTGGTCAGTCCTCATGTTAGTGGCCCTTAAAATGGCCTTAAAACAGTAGAACTTATCCCTAGGAACCAAAATCAGAATGCAACCACAGACAGCATAGGCACACCAGATGTTCTTGAAGGGAGTATGCAATATGCAAAAAAATCTGTTATTCAGTGAAGGTTTGTTTCCTAAACTCATAAGTAGGTTGCTACTTTGCTTAATGCCCGTAACTCTCCCTTTAACTCATTTAAAACATAGTATCTTAATAATCCAAACTAGCTGTAACAACCTTAGAAGCAGCCAGTAGAATAAAATACTACTGTTGAAGAATCCTTGATGAAATACAGAGTGACACGGTTATTCCAGCAAGAAATGTTAAGAACAAATACTTCAGCTGCATTCCCTAAAGTGAAAAAACAAACAAACAAACAAACAAAAAACAAAGCTCTAAAGGGCTAGTTAAAAGATACATGAAAATAAAATTACAAGTCAATGGTGAGATTCACCTTTAATTGTGTTAAATTCTCTGCCTCTCAAACTCACCATTTCTGTTCCTAATGATATATAATCAATATAATAAAATCATGTCTTAATCTGTCAAATAATGAAATAAATTTTTCTAAAGATGAAATCCCTCTCCTCCTGAGATAAGCAGAAGGAAAACAACTGTGGTAGTATGTTATTCAGCTAAAAGCAAGTAAAATTTCCCAAACCAAGCATGCTTGACATAGAACGTCTTTTTCACGGCAAGCTGGAAAGTTTCCAACCTGAGGCCTCACAACTTGGTGCATTTACACAGAAACTCCATAAGCAATGACCACTCAGGAATAAAGCTGGTAGAAACCATATCCATGTAGATGATACTCCTGACTTCATGGAGAGAGAGAGAGAGAGAGAGAGAGAGCGAACAATTGGTTATATTTGGAGACTTCATGGAGAGAGAGAGAGAGAGAGAGAGAGAGAGAGAGAGAGAGAACAATTGGGAGGCTATTGAATGCTGTTAGTCCTAAAGATGTCACTGGAGGGATTCCTTTGGTATGAAATGAGTCTCACATTACTGACCAACTGAGAAAGTGAAAGTGCAGTAATCATAGTAATAGAGAATTAACACTGTTTATATTAAAACTAAACATGAGACTTTTCGAAGTACTCTTTGCCCTAAAAAAAATTATCCTGGGAATTTGGGAAATAAATGGCTGTGAGATACTATTTAATATTATGATGATAGAAAATGCCTAGTTAAAAGTGTCAGTAAGGATAAGGATGTGAAGAAACTGTAGCTTTCACACATTGCTAGCGGGAGCATGGAATGGCGTAATAGCTGAGAAAATAGAATGAGGAATGAACATACAGCTAACAACGATCCAACCATTCTACTTGTAGCCATGCATCTACAGGAAGTGAAAACATCTCCACAAGGAAATTTATACATAAATGTTGACAGTAATATTGGTTACAGAAACAATTCAATTATCTATGAGTAGATCGACAAAGAGTGACATACTGTGTAATGTATTATTGTTCACTGATAGGAGGAATGGGATACTGACTCATATGGCAATATAAATAAGCCTTAAAAATTATGCTAAACAGGACACAAAATCATTAGGCTACACAGTGCAAATGCTCCATGTTGTTTGATTCCATTTATATGAAATATTACAACAGGGTTTATGATATTGCATATAATGAGCAAATAGATTCAGAGATGGAAAGTAATGGATGTCAAGTGTTTCCAGGGAGTTGGAATAAAATAAAGAATGACTGCTTCCCTGGAGAGATGGAAATGAGTCAGAATTAAATAGTACTGATATTTGTGTAACTCTGTAGAAATACTAAAATCCACTGAACTATGAGTCGTGAAATGTGGAATTTACTGTATATAAGTTATATTTTGATGGGGTGATGGTATGCATTCTAAATGTTAATTAATTGGTCCCAGAGGTCTGCTTGCTCTCCGTTTCTTTACTTGCTAACCATTGTCTCTGATTTGTTCAATAACTGCTAATGACTGAGATTGGGCAAAGACAGAGGTAAGCGGGACTAGGGTGTGAGGATTTCTGAAGCAGAGAGATTCATGGGTAGAAGAAACATCCAGAAGAGGAGAAGAAGCCAGAGGAGCAGGAAGGAGGACACACGCCATGGGTTTGAGAAAAGAACCTCTTTCCATGTGGCCTGGAACAGCGTGGAGAATGACATCCCAAGGGGATGTATGTATATATTGGGGTTATATTTGGGGAATAGAATTAAAAGGTAGGTTAGATGGGCTAAGATTGCACAATCCAGGCCAAGGCTTGTTAAAATCCATCAGCTGTCTGTGTGATCATTTATAATGGCGGATTAAGGATAAATACCGTTGTCCCATTAATGATAATTTAGATACTGGTAAATAATTTAACTAGCTATTTTCTACAATATTAAAAAAAAAGAGTCAGAGACACAAGTTGAGTGGAGAAGATGAGAAGAGATAATAAAGCCATGTTCCTTACCTGGCAGCACTGATCTTAGCAATATGTGCTTTTAATATCATTATATCCATATTACTAAGAAAGATTTGATCCATTGCCAAGTATAGGGATTAGAAGCACATATTCAATCAGCTAAGTGTATCACAATAACTCTTTTCAGGTTTTGCTGCTGGGCACTGAACACATTCCTTGTGTAGGCTAGACAAGTATTCTGCTCTAAACTAAACCCCCAGGCCAGTATTAGTTTGTTTTTCAAACTAATGAACCCCCTGAAACAAACTAAGCTTAAAAGAAAATGAGCTGGTGGTTTTAGAGACTGAAAGGGCCCCCAACAGATGGTAGAAGGGAGAGTGATGGGGGGAAAAAACATTTCACAAAATAGGAAGTGAGTGACAGTCCTTCCTAAGACCACACCCCTAATTTACTTAAGGGATTCCTTCCATGCTCTACCTTTTAATGGTCCCACTGTCTATCAATATTGACAGTCTGGAGACCATGATTTCAATACATGAACTTTGGTGAGATAGAGTTACTACATGTTCAAACCCCAGAACAATTTTAAATTCTGGTCTTCTTATAGAACTAGGTTGAAAGATTTAGAAGAGGTCCAAATGTTGCTATTATTGTCTATTTAAAACAAGGCCGAAGAGTTGGGGAGAACACTTAGTAGGTAAAATGTTCACTATACAATTATTAGGAACTAAGATAAAGCCTGAAGACCCCAAATGAAAAGGTTGGTGTCTGTATTCCCAATTAAACATTATCCTTATGACAAAAAAACAAGGGTAGAGGATGGGGGGGGGGTTGAGGGGGAAGAGGGTGGAAGGGTGGGACTGGAGGGGGGAGTAGGGAGGGGATTGTGATTGAGATGTAACTTGAAGAAATAAAAAATAAATTTAAAAAAACCTTTCATTTTGTCACATAACAAATAATTACATTTTGTGTGTTTTCTCACATATTAGTGTATTGTCTAGCATCCAGAAACAACCATACTGGAAACAAAGTAGACAGTCATTTAAAAGCCTTTGACCAAGACTTGAACAACCACATACATTCAGGTGGATTCTAAGATTATTCAATGACTGTCCGGACTGACAACACATTTTGTGTGTGGTGAAGACAGTCAGTCTGGAAGCTAAGGGTGACAAGACCCTGAAGTGCCCTGACTAATATTGAAAACAGAGTCAAAGAGGAATTTTTCCTCTTGAAAATTCACATTGCAACTTGTGAATTCTTATCTCTGTGATGCTGAGCTCCTAGTTTAATGTGGGCATTACAGTAAAGTTTATAGAAAAACATTTTTTATGAAGCAGAACCTACCCACACACCCATCATGTATGTAGAAGAGGTGAGTGCTTACACTAAAACCCAGTCCAGTTTTTTTTAACAATTATTTCATTCAATAGGATATAAATTACTTCAGTGGAATATGAATATATTGATAGTGTTCAGAAGCAAATATTTATCAGTGTTTGCTGTTTTGGTTCCAGCAATTTGCAAGCCTGTGACAAGCACCTTTTTGGCTTCCAACCATTTCTCCAACCAAGCCTGGCTTTCAAAAGTTCAGAAGATTCACCCACCACGATCCAGATGATGAATGAATGCTGAATCATTATTCAACCCCATGAAGCTCACCCAGTATCCCTCCCAAGGTCTTCCTATCCTGTCTCATTCCAGTTTGGCCCTGCAGAATTCTAGACTCACACCTTCAGAGTTGTAGGCTATTCTTTGATTCCTTCCCATTCCAGATTTATTCCTGACTCTTTTCTCTCCACTTGTACCTCTGATCTACATGGTTTCAGGCTTCCTAGTCTGTAACTGACAAGTATTTCCCTCTTGGTCATGCTCTGATTGTGGCAATACAGATAGTTAGTAGTCTCATTTAAATGCAGTTCCTTGGAAGATGCAAATATCATGAAGAATAAGGAGGTGGGACTTCAGAGATCCTAATGAACATATGGAAAAAAATGCTATATGTTTTTCAAGGCTGACTCCGTTGACACTGTTATTATACGCCAGTTCCTCGCCACACTGTGCTTCCTAATTGAGGGATGACCAGAACACTCTCTCAACTTCTTTGTCATACAGTAACACCAGGTGATGTGGAACATTCCCTCCTTTGGTGTCTCAGAGCATTCTTATATTTCTTGTAATATTTAGTGTGTTGTCCATGCCATCATGGCTTGTCCTCCTCTCAGATATCCACTGCACTTCAATTCATAGAACACTGTTCCTCGACACATTTTATAAATCCCAGCACATTTAACACTCATTTTATTCTTGTTGAAATAAATAATAAGAACATTATACACAAGGTGATCAGTAATGATAATGTGTAACAATATAGAAAAGTGATTGACAGGAAGGAGTTGGTTATATTATCTCAAGCATGTCATTTTGATTTAAAAAAAAACTTTGGTTTCTTATCTATAAATGAAGAAAACAACTTTCATATGAAAATATTGTGAAATTAAATAAACCATAAATGTTACCTCCTCAAATCTTTCTCCTTTTAAAATGAAGATTTTTTTTCCTTCTAACTTTACTAACATGATGTCTGACCATTCCAATGTCAGTAAGAGCCATAGGCTACAGGTAAATTTGATTCCAGATGAAAATATAACACCCAAAAGCCACATAGCCTTCATATTTTCCACTGTCTCCAGCTTACACATTATACTTATGATTTTCTACTCTCAGCTCCCATGTTGTACTCACTTTAAATGTTTTATTCACTAATAAAACACACAAAGTTCCTAAGGTAATACTGTCAATTTGCAATTTTCTGTAATAGCACTATCAATACATAAAATGAACAAAATGTAAACAGAGGCTCTTCCAAAACACTTGAGAAATGAATAATAAATAAGTTGATGAAAAAATAACTTGGACTCTTAAATTTGTGATGCATTATCTAGTGACATTTTCCATCTGACTATTGACAGATCAGTTAGCCTCCCTAAACCCCGTGTCACCAACATAAACTGAAGATATGATTTCTACAGACACAAGGGTTACAAAGATCAAATTATGTAACACATCTTTTGATACCTACAAAACCATATAATTGTTTCAAATTATTTCCTTTTCATCAAGTAATGTGATAAATTTAAATATTTCTGTACTATATCATTGCATAAAGTCGAATTGAAAGAGTTGGAAGGTAATTAATTTTGATTTTAGTCAAAACCAAATGTTTTTGCACATTTAGCCTCCTCCCCAATCTCTTCACCACCTCTCCTGTTTCCCTTGTTTTAACTGCAGTATGTATACTTTTGAACTCAGGTAAGAATCTATGGTTTGTGTAGCCCTGTGTGGGTTAACACAGTAAGGTGGTCCTATAATGACATCTTATCTGCATTCCCTCCTCTCTTTGACTGGCATGATGACAGGGTGAATGTGGAGCCTATGAATACACAATCCTTGGCCTCAGGCCTCTGGTTTCTTTGCTGTCATTGAAACAGAAGCAGCTCATCTCATTTCCCCTATTCCCGACAAGCTCCTCATTTCTTATGCATCCTAGTCACTGCCACAGGGAGACCTTCATTGCCACCAAGTACAGGGAAGCATCATCTTCTCTACTTACTTTCTAACCTTTATCTTGATATTTCTTTTTCCATAACATTGCCCAATGTCATTGTGGAAATGAACCTTTTGAAGCTCTATGAAGGGAGTGGCACGATTGTCACATTCCCTGTGTATTCTCAGTAAACCCGGAAATAGAAACTAAAAACCATTTACTAAAAAAAAAAAAAAAAAAAAAAAAAAAAAAAAAAAAAAAAAAAAAAAACAAACAAACAATCAAAGAAAACAAAAGAAACCCAAAAAACAAACAAACAAGGATTTGGTGAAAAGACATTCTGAGACTGAACTGCAGAGTCTCTGACTGACTCTGTTATGTATTTCTAAGTTCTGTTCACACTGAGGTCACTTGTCATTTTGGTCCTTCACTTTCCTTCAATGTAAAATATAACCATTTGAAACACCAACCAAAAACACATGTATGTACTGGACCTGGGCCCCCTACACATACATAACTGATAGGTAGCTCGGCCTTCATGTAGATCCCCTAGCAAGTAGGGAACTATCTCTGACATGGACTCTGTTGCCTGTTTGTGGATCACTTTACCCTAGCTGGGCAGCTTTGTCTGGCCCCAGTGTAAGAGGATGCTCTCAGTGCTGATGCAACTTTCACCTAGCCAAGGTGGGCTTATAAGAGTGGGGTCCCCTTTTCTGAGGAGAAGGGGAGGAGGGAAAGGGGGAAGAGGGTGGGAGGGTGGGATCAGGTGGACAGGAGGGAGGGGGTTGTGATCAGATGTAAGAAATAAAGAAGGAAGGAAGGAAGGAAATAGTTTTAATCTATTCAAGAAATATTAATATAATATTAAAAAAATAAGGAAAATGTAACCAGAGAAAATAAACTTTGCAATTATTTGGGCAATTATGATAATTTTATGGCATTTAAAAATTATCTGAATTCAAAGGTTCTTTCAGTTTTTACTTCAGCTTTTTACATTTCTGATCAAAACTCCCCAAATTACTTTTTTTAAACCTATGGCTCAGGCTGGACTCAACCTCTTGGCCTCAAGTGAGGTTACTGGCTCAACCTGCAAAGAAAGTGGGATCAGAGGCATGGACCACCGTGCCTGGCCTTAAATCCCTTGAATTCTTTTAGCAAATGAAACTGTCTTTGCTGTTTGCTATGTAGTACTGTCGACCAGAATGTGGTCAAAGAGTAAAAAGCAACTACTGGTCATCCTTGCAAACTTGGACCCCAAAGAAAGTTCGTCCCATCACCCTCTGAATATCCGACTCTGAACCCCGTGGTCTGCTCACTTCGTTAACGACCTTTTGATGCAGAGGACTAGAAAGCTTTAGTATATTAGCAACTGCTGTGTTAACTGTGTTGTCTGATAAAATGATGTTAAATTGACTGAGGAAAAAAAATCATTATTTTCCATCTGACAAGAGACAAAGAAAATGCTAAATTACATTATTTCAAATGAGAAGTGTCCCTCACCCCCACCTTGTGGTAGCTTTGACTACAAGTCTAGTTTTAGAAGTTAAAAAAAAAATGTATAAAATATGGGAACCTTTGTCTAAACATTTTGAGACTTGTTTTTAACTGGAAAATTACTGAGAGTGGATTCCTTTAAAAAATCAAGATTCTGTGTTAACTCATTCCTTTCCAGTGTCTGGTGACTTTGCAAATTAAATGCATAGCACATGAACTAATGCTACCCGGGGCCCTGGAACTGCAACACTGCGGACAGCTAAACACAGATATTTCAGTTCCCACTGTTGTACTTTGATCATGTTTCCTGACTTCTCTGACTGTCAATTTCAACATGTCTAAGTAAGAGTTAAACCTCACCTCCACTGCGAGGCTTCCGTTATTATTAACACACAAGACAAGGCAAGTGTGCTAGGTCTGTTCTACCTGGTATTTCATGCTCTTTATTCCCCGCCCCCACCCCGTAACACGTTTTAGGTCCTAACTGATACAACAGATCAGAATGGGGCCAGCACGAGCAGGAGACTAATTCAATTCGGTAACCCAAACACTGTCCTGCACATGACTTAAACTATGGAGGGCTGACCAAGGCTACCTTATACAAGGCTCAGTATGGTCATCTATCTGCAGAATGCACAGTGTTATTGTCAGTTTCTTGCCACTTCCTATTGAAGAGTTGAATCCTAAGAACACTTGCTTCTAGAATTCCCTAAGAATAAGAGAGGTGAATTTGGAGAGTGAGAGGATCCCATTGGGTGAGATAATAATAATATATTATTATCTTGTATTTCTCTGTTATCAAATTATATCCGCCAGTCTGAATGTATTAGAGGCAATGTATCAATAATGGAGATTGAGCAAACGCAGAGCACCAAGATATTTGCATGTCGCTAAAGGGGTGGTGGGGCCAAACAAGAGTTAAGTTCTCACATTACAGTGAGAACTGTATACATCCTTTGACCCACTTTTAAAAGTACAGATATGGAAGCACATATTCAAATTAGAGTGTGTTGAAGATTTTATATTCATAGAAAAGATGTTAGAAATGTCTAACTAATGAAAACATTCTTTGAATTTTTCAAAATGACATTGATTAAGTAATATCAGCATTTTTCCACATAGGATACTATACAGTTCTTGGTCATTCTGCACTATTCTTTTTTAAATTTATTTATTTATTTATTTATTTATTTATTTATTTATTGCTTCAAGTTACATCTCCATTTTAGTATCCTCTTTCCACCCCTCCCAGTCCCGCCCTCCCACACTCTACCCCTATCCCTTCCATCCCACTCCTCTGGAGACACATAATAAAAATCTCTTCAAGACATTAAAAGAGTTATCTATAAACATTCATATGCTTGGACATACCATCATTTGTATTACATACACATTCCACACATAGTATAAAAATGTAATTGGGCTTTTTGATTAAATATGCAGAGTATGCCTACATAAACCCAAAGTAATATTCACCTGTATTGTACCTTGCAAAATCTACTGAAGGATACTTATGGATAATCTTTCCATAGTTGCCTTATGAGAATGGATTTTTATAGTTAGAGAAGAGCTAAAAGAAACAGAATTATCTTTGTGAACATGTATGTATTGTATACATATATGTATAGCTACTTGAAATACCAAATTAATGGGAAAAATCAGGATCCAGGTACCATTAATGTTATGGCCGTTATAGTCTCCAGATTCCTGTGATGAAATGCAGTTATTAAGACCTAAGACTTGGATGCTGAGGTGGAAATTTACTTCCCCAACCTGATGCAGCCAATAAAAGCTTAGGGAACACATGAGTGAGCCAAGTGATTTTCTGAATCCACATAAAGAAACGAAACTGTCTTACTAAAATTGTTGGAGAATTCCAACACTCATGAAGCTGAGGGAGGAGGATTGCTAAAGGTTCAAGGCCAAACTGGGAAGTAGATTAACCCAGGCTACATGGCAAGACTCTGCATAAAAATAAAAACAAAACAACCCCCCAAAACACACACAAAAAATATTATTGAAAGAAGATCAATGGTAAGTGAATGACACAAAATAACCTAGATGAACAGAGGGAAGATAACAAATCTTTTATCAGGGAAATTTAGACTTTAATGCAAGGAATATATAGTTAAAGCAAAACATTTATTTTAATTTTGATTATTTCCTTTATTCAACCTTTCAAGATTTCAGTGGGTTCCATGAGTCCCCTGTAAGAATATCTTAGCTTGTTTCAAATCTTGGATTTCTAAACTACAATGACATTTCACCTGTGATAGTTGAGTAAAAGGCTTTGTATTTGAGGGAACGTGTAACACAGGTATGCCATATTGTAAAAGTAACTGTATTAGTCGCCTTTCTGTGGCTTGGTCATGACAAAACACCATGACCCAGGCAACTTGTAGAAGTGATAGCTACTTTGGACTTGCTGTTCCAGAGGGATAACAGTCCATCACCATGGGGAAGAATCACAGCACCAACAAGCACGGTGGAAGGAACGTCCAAGAGCCCACTTCACCAATGACAAAACCTGTCTCCAGTGATGTACTTCCCTTAGCAAGGAGCCATACCACCTAAACCTGCCCAAACTTGCCACCAACTGGGGACCAAGTAGTCAAATGCCTGAGAACATGGGGTCATGTCATTCAGATCACCACAAGTGTGTCCTGGTGTTGAGGGCACCCAGCTCCAGAACTTGGCATGCTCACTCATCAGGTTTAAGGAGTTCCCTGGAAGTAACTACAATGTTTGATGAGTGACTGTAGTGAGGGAGGAACTCCAGAAGTTGCTGCTGCCGTGAAGGTGAAGGCCAGAGGAACATGGCTGGGGTGTGTTGTGGCACAGAACACTTGAGATGCAAGATGACTAAAATGCTGCTATCAGGTATGACAGACACCACAGATCCCCTTTTTTTAAAGCATTTGAAGGGAAAGTAATATTATTTTAAAAAAAAAGAAAAGAAAACAAATCAAAGGAATCCTGGGAAAGTACAGTACTCCGCAGCTGTGAACAGACCTTCCAGATGTGCCCTGAGCTGGCATAGTCAAGCCTGCACGCACTGTCATATCAATCACTTTCATTTCAAAAGTCTGAACAGAATACGCTAGACAAATAGTTGTGATGGCACTGAAAAGCTAGAGCCGTGTTTAAAAAAAAAAAAAAAAAAAAAAAAACTCGACTGTGACACTTCTTGCTGTGATGATGAGTCCTCTGAACAAAAATTCAAAGTAAACACATTTGCCTTGGAAAAGAAAATGGAGAGAAAGGAGCCTGGTTCATTTTGTGCTCTTCTCTGAAGTTCTGGATTTTGGAGTGTCATGTCACTCTCTTGAAATTCTTGACATGTTATTGTAAAGACAGAGACCACAAACATATGTGTTTTAGTTCATGAAAGATACTAAATACAAAGGGAGTTCTTAGATTTATCTTTACGATGAGCAAAAAGATCCTTAAAATTTAGAGCTGTAAATTTTAGAGCTGAGGAAAGCAAGGCTGGGCAGGGGAAAGAAATGTCCCAATCAAGACCAGAGAGCTGGTTAAGAGTTAGGATCAGAGCCCACTCTTCAGTTCAGAGATTTACCCTCAGCATGCCACTCTGGTGCTGTGGTTGAGTTTTGCTCTTGCACAGATTAGCAATGGCTTGAACTTATAATTATGTATATTTTCTATTAATTACAAGATCTTCACCAATGTACTTCAATTCGTATAATAGTTGCTACTTGATTAGCTACAACAATGAACACTTTGTTTCAGGCTGGTTATACTGTAGGCAGCAAATATTTTCCTTGAATGGTTCTATGTAACAAACATACATGGAGTAAGAAGACACAAAATGTAACAAGAGGTGATCATTTTATGTAAGCTAGGTAAAGACCAAACAAGCTTGATGGATGATTTTAAATGGGGATGGTTAATGGAAACAGAATAAAGTTCAAGGTAGAATTGGCATTTGTAGACAGAGAGAAACCTGAATAAGAGGAAAAGGCAGATTTAACCTGCTGTCACACTGCTACCCAAGGGTAGACTAATAAATTCAGTCTAGTTCCATTCATCTGTCCTCAAGTCATTCTCTCTCTCTCCCCCTCCCTCCCTCCCTCCCTCCCTCCCTCCCTTTCCCTCCCTCTCTCTCTCTCTCTCTCTATCTATCTCTCTCTCTCTCTCTCTGCATGGTTGTGTGTGTCTGTGTGTGATGGTATGTGTCTGTGTATTTATGGTGTGTGTGTGTGTGTGTGTGTATGGTGTGTGTGTGTGTGTGTGTGTGTGTGTGTGTGTGTGTGT
>CAJQZJ010031819.1:5807191-5844131 GCA_907164525.1 Lophiomys imhausi
CTTGATAATTCTCAACCTGAATTTGAGGCAAGATCTCTCACCTAACTTGGAGCTGACAAACTGGGCAAGATTAGGTAGCAGGTAAGATTCGGGGCTCTTTCTGTCTCTCCCTTCCCAGTGCTAGATTTACAAACCCATGCAGGCACGCCCAGCTTTTTATGCTGGTGCCGGGGAGCCCAAACTTAGTCTCCTCATGGTTGTGGAATAGGTACTTCAGTGACTAAGCGAACTCCTCACTACCCCTAAAGTGTAATTTTCTCTAGAAAATTAAAAGTTGCCAAAAGTCTCTTCCTCAGAGCATCTTCTTAAGACACTATGAAAAAATGGTGGACGGATGTCACATGCCTTCACACATGCATGTTTATCTCTCTTCCCCTTAACACAAAGTTTGCCTACAGATTCGTGCGAATAGAGATTCAGATCTGTATGGATTATGTATGTCCTCTTCCGTTATCCTAAGACTTCTGCGGACACAGCTGATATGCATTCGTCCATCTTACACCTTTTACTCCATGGTAAATTGGTTACAATACGCATAGTAGTATATCATTTGCTGCTGCTGCTGCTGCTGCTGCTGCTGCTGCTGCTGCTGCTGCTGCTGCTGCTACTGCTGCTGCTACTGCTGCTGGGCTTTCGGGTGAGCCACGTCCTCTGTGCTAAGTATGTGTTTCAGTCTCACCTGTTTTCCCAGACCTTCCCCATACTCAACTCCCTGTACACCATCTCTAACCTTGAGGACCATCTTCTCCTCTTTGGATTCCCATCACAGAGCACTGCCTGCATCTTACCTGCTATGACAACCCCTTAACATTTCATCTGTTTTTGTAGTGAGGACAACTTGTTTGAGACCAGAACCTTTGTTTCAATTCACAACATCTGGTGACAGCAGCTCCTATGTGACTGTGGAGGAGTGAATGAGCAAAGCCTGTGATAAATGTCCCGGATAGTTGGGTAATGTTTCTAGGTAATAGCTCACCACGCCTAGTGCAGAGAGCTTCCCATAGCTCGGTGTCCATTGAACTGCTTCCAGAACTAAGTAACGAAATTGAAAATTTAGCCCTACTATTTGCATTTTCTTTCTTGAGGTATGTTTTAATTGAATCTTAAAAGTTATATGTAACAATCAATGAAAAACATTTGTGGCACCTAAAAGCAACAGCTTATTGTTTAATAACATATTAACTTTAATCAAAAAGAAAAACACTTAAAAGAATAAGCAGAAACATTTATTCTCTAGCAGTCCATAGTATCCTAGAATAAATACATGTTTGATTCAGTATTTTTTTCTGTGCTAGCTTACAAAAGATAATGACTTTATGTTGGGAACCTTTAGAAGGACTATTTTCTCTCTTGAATTGAGAACCAATTATATAGAAATATGAATTTATTTTAAATTTACAAACAGATATTAATGTACAATAATCCCAGCATATGAATGATGCTCTGGGCCTTGCAGAATGTAAGGAGAATGCTAATGCTTCAAGTAGGAACACATAGACCTGCATGTAAAATCACTCAGTACTGAAATACCCCACTTTGTACAGCCCAATGTCTATATACCCCTACCAGTCTATATAAAGTCTGACACAAAATGTCATTTGATAAGTAGTGAAGCGTATATGACTTACTCATACCAATGTTTGGCATATATTAAGCAGACTAGTAATAGGGCTATCTATCAACTTCATTTTTAAAATAAATTCATTCCAGTATAGCCATTTTGGTAAAATAAATGAATAAGCTATTTCCTCTTTAGATTAACAATTGTAAAAACTATAGGTTCTCCATCTGATTAGCATGTCAAGTGTTTCAGGTCTTCAGAGAGGGAGAACTAGTATCTTCCAGAGATGAGTCCCCAAATTGGTTTATCCAATACACAGCAGTTAATCATGGAATCGTATACACACAAACAAAGAAAATATACGGTGCATGTTATATTTATAATTTATGTATATATATATATGTAATAATAATAATAATAATAATAATAATAATAATAAGTCATCTATTTAAGAGGTAGTGAGGGAAGACATAGGAGAAGTTGGAGGGAGAGGACATGGTAGGGACTGGAGTGAGAAAAGGAAAAAGGCAAGTAATATAATTAGATTTTCATTTTAAAAAGCAAAACAAAAATTTAAAAAGCTATCAGTTCAACCTTTCTCTATGTGGAATACTACATTATATGAAAGAGGAACAATTTTGTTTCATTTTCTGCATTAATTTTTTTGTTATCTACAGAGTTAGATTGGTGGTTTTGTAAGCATTTGATAAGGCATTGTTTAATATGAATCATATCTTCTGTTAACTCTATGCTTTTTTTACTTGTCTCCAAATTCAGTTTCAAAGTTTGGGGTTCAGTCTTTGATAAGCAGTTGAATTTTGTCCTCAGCTGCTCCAGAAATGTGCTGATGACTTTAATCATGGCTTTTCCTCTTCTCAGGTACTTTTCAATTTGATATTTTCCATTTCCTTTCTCTTTTGTATATGTCTGGCTTAATAGAGATAATTATGCTTCAAGAAAGCAGAGGGTTTTTCTAAACCAGATACGATTATTCTGTAAAACAGAAAGACCCCACAATCAAAGTCAACTTCAATAGAATGTTCTTCTAACAAGTCAAGAGGCAATGTGCCACAGCATCTCACCAATTTAGCATGTGCTCAGAATGAACAGAGTCTGACCATTTTCTCTAATAGAATCAGCATGCAAATGTCTAGCATTAGACTTTTGAAAAGCTTTATTATAAACGACTGTGTGGGAGAACAGAACAATATATGAAGGAGATATTATGTTAGAATCCACAACTTTCTGACACACACAGTTGGTGGTGTTGGAGCAAAGGTAAAAAATAAAAGGTATATAGTATATCTGTTGATTTTATGCGCAATCAAACTGTAAGCTATGTATCTGCCTGTAGTTTATATCTTCTTATGTATTTTGTATGTGAAACAGCTATGATATGCAGCCGAAGTAGCAGGGGAACAGGGTTACTGTGATGTAGTATACTTTGCATTTTGTTCCAGGGCAATCACTGACATAATCATATAATTGATATAGCATTTCAATTAACAGTAACTAATCTGTTCATATTATGATGTATTTTAGTAGTCTATCCATGTTCCAATGGCTTCTTTAATGATGTAAACATTAATAAGTGTCCCATGGAGTAAAGAAGTTTGTGGCCTTATGAAGCGTAAGATTATAGGATGGTTCCTTCATGAATAAGGAGGAGGTTGCATCTGACCCTTGAAGAATGTTTTAACTTTAGGAGATAGACAGAGAAAGCAAAAGGGAAGGGAAAAGAAAAGGAGGGAGATTTTGATTTTATCTATTCTGACAGGTGTGAGATGGAATCTCAGAGTCGTCTTAAGTTGCACATCTCTGATGATTAAAGATGTTGAGCATTTCTTCAAGCGCCTCTCGGCCTTTAGAGATTCCTCCTTTATGAATTCTCTGTTTAGTTCTGTTCCCTATTTTTTGATTGGATTATTTGATTTCTTGGTGTTTAATTTCTTGAGTTCCTTATAAATTATGGATGTTAGCCTTCTGTCGGATGTGGGGTTGGTAAAGATCTTTTCCTAGTCTGTAGGTTGCCGTTTTGTTCAAATGACAGCACCTGTTGGCGAGGCTGTGGAAAAAGTGGAGCACTTCTCCAATTCTGGTGTGAGTGCAAACTTGTACAGCCACTATGGAAATCAGTCTGACAATATCTTAGAAAACTTGGATTAGACTCAGCCATACCACTTCTGGGTATACAACCAAATGATTCCTCACCAAACCACAAGGACATCTCCTCATCTATGTTCATAGTAGCTTTATTTGTAATAGCTAGAAACTGGAAACAACTCAGATGACCCTCAATGGAAGAATGGATAAAAAAAATGTGGGGTACATTTACACAATGGAATACTACTCAGCTATCAGAAACAATGAAATCATGCAATTTGCAGCCAAATAGATGGAACTAGAGAAGCTCATCCTGAGTGAGCTAACCCAGACTCAGAAGGATGCACATGGCATCTATTCACTTATAATTGGATTTTAGCCACATAGTACAGGATAACTATCCTCTAACCAACACACCAAAAAGAACAAGAACATAGACCTTGTTACCTGCTAGTGGGGCACTTTGCCCTAATGGAGCTGCCATATAGGCCCCCAGTGCAAGAGGAAGCTCTTAACACTCATATGACTGTTGAACTGAGGGGGACTGATATGTAGGGGCAACCCACTCCGGAGAAGTAGGATAGGTGGAAGAGGGGGAGAGGATGGGAGGGTGGGACCAGGAGTGGTAGAAATGGGGACTGTGATGGAGATGTAACTTGAAGTAATAAATGAACAACAACAAAAAAAAAAAAAAGAAAAGGAGGAAGAAAGAAAAGAAAAAAAGGAAAGTGAATGAGGAAAGGAAAAGGAAGGAAACTTGGTAAATTTTTATTAGCATGTAGAAGTCACCTGAGTAGCAAAATGTATGTGCTGGAGCTAGTGGGTCATGAGTTCGAGGCCAGCCTGGACTACATAACAAAATAGCCCAAACTAAGCATTAAAAAGGTTGCACAGCCATGAACTAGAAGAAGAGAATGGGACAGCAAGTGGAGGAAAAGAGGGAGAGGGTGAAAAGTGTAACACAATCCTCTCCAACTCCAGCGGTGAGTCATCTATATGAAACTGAGAGCTAGAAGTCTCCCAAGGACAGTAATAGATTATTTTATTATCCAATAGTAAATTTATGATGGTAAAACTTAATAATCATGACATTCTATGAATGAAATCTAGAATTTAAGTCACTAATGAGGGAATCTTGACTTTAGGAGGCAGGGATTCTAGGCATAGGTTTTTTTTTGTAGTCTGCATTCCACACTATCTGACCATCGAGGAGAGCATAATTCTGACTCTCCAAAAGTTACCATGACATCAAGACTGAAACATGCTTTCCTCTCCATTTTAAGTGTTACCCTGAGGACACACTTAACCCCCAATTCCACAATGCTGCCACTAGGAGGGGTAGTGGTGACTAGCTTCCAATGGGTTTCAGTTGGTATTGCCAAAGGTAGTTATGGGTCCGTGATCTTTCTTTCTCTTTCTTTTCATTTTCCTTTCAAAAACCACAGTGGGCAAATAAGATCTAAGCTTCCAGAATACGCTTTCAGAAGTAATTGCATGGTACACGATACTTGGATTAAAATACCTTTTCTGAGGGGTAGAACAAAACAAAAGAAAACCTAAGGCTTTGATGTAAAACAATGGGTTTTATGTCTGCCTGCACCATTTGTTAGCTGAGTAGAAGCCAGCCTGCCTCCTGATTTCTATGAGCCACTGTTTTATCACATCATCACTTTATATATCACATTCATTTAAAAAATGTGCTAGAAGATAAATGAAGACGTGCTGCAGTGTGATTTGGAAAGAAAGGAACAATTGGTAACCACTTTAATCCTAGCAGTGTTTACAAGTTCATAAGATTTCATACAAAAATCTGATTTCTCAGTTCTCTTTAAAAGTCTGGAGTTCAGGTGGTGTTAGATTCCCATTCTTCCTACTTAGGAATTAGCTGAAGTCCCGACTGTCCCTCCCCCTCAGTCCTTCGGAACACTAACTCTGATTAGGAGATTCACCTAGGACTCTGACACATTAATATCAGTGAGACTCCATAAGCACTTTCACCCTAGCCAACAACTCTGGAGCATGGGTGTCCTGAACTCACATGCTTTGTTGAAATTGTCCAAGAGGACTTCCACATTCTCTTGCTTTTCCTGTCTGCACTTCAGCTTCCCTTCCACAGTCAGAGATGTCCCAGGGAAAAAGAAAACACAAATTACATCATCTCTATGGGAACCAACTTTCTCTTCTGCTACATGGGCATACTTTTCATTTCCAAAATTACCGAAAACCCAGAAATGTCTAAACAATAATCACTCAGCCATCAAACTCATTCACTTGGCTCAGAATTATACTGAAAATGTAACTTTGGCACCTGTCTCCTCCTCTGCCCTCTATTATGGACAGAATTGTGCTTGCCAGTAAAAAAAAGTCTATGGTGAGGCTGAACCCCAGGATCTCCAAGTGTGACTGTATTTTAAAATGAGCCATTTAAAGAAGTGCTTGCACTAACATGAGACTGTTGGGGTAAATGTTAGACCTATCTGTGTTAGGATGAATTTTAAACATGTCTGATTGGTATGTTTTTAAAAAGAAGAAATTTGAACATACACAGAGACATGTGCACACATGCACTGGGGGAACCCAAAGAAGGAGGAGCAAGACAGTGACCACCTGGAAACCTAGGAAAAAGGCTGCAGAAGAAGCTGTCCCTGCAGCCACTTGGATGTTGAACTTCAAAGATCTCCAAAATGATCACCAAATAAATTTATGTTGTATAAAAAACTAACTTAGGCTGTTGTAGTTTGTGATAACATCAAACAGGTCTTGATAAAGTCTTTTGTGTTTGAAAGGTAGGAAAGGAGGGAGGGGAACTAGAGAGGATTAAAACAGAGAGGATTAAGGAGAAATGTGGATAAAAATAAGCAGGAAGAGCCATGGAAACCCTTGAAGTCACATAGTCAGTGAGAATAAGGAAAGAGGGCTTTAAAATGAAGTTTGGAGAAAGAGAAAGAATTTAGGTCATTTTGAACATACATCATCCAGGCTTTGCATTGTTATCCATATTCCTTCCCCATAATCAAAAAAGACGGTCAAAGCTCTATAGTTGTTACACAAATAATACATATTTCAATAACAGACAGACAAGTCTTTTACTAGTTAAATCTGCAAAAAAAAGGTTTATTCTCTAAGAATTTCCATGTTTCCATCAATAATTATTTCAAAGGGAAATAATTGAGTTGTTAAAAATTGGTCCTGTGTTGAATCCTAATAGTCCATCAGAAAGCAGTTGGTAACTTCAACAATAGTTGTGTCACCATTGTACCAGTCAGTACACTTTGTCCAGCACGTTGATATGGCAGCTTGCAGGCCTCACAGCAGGGTAAAAACATTCATGACTTTCTTCTCAAGCAGCCTGCATAGCAATGTAAGAGCTAGCCAGCAAGAAAAGGGCTTCTAGAATGACTCCAGTTTGACTGCATTGTATCCTACAACAAATGTCTGTTTTATTCAAAAACAAGTTTTTATCATCTAGTTCTAGTGGCTAACCAAGAACAATGATACCAGTCTGTATTGTCCTGGTGACCTGTGGCGTCTCTGACTAACAACTCATAAGGAAGTATCCCACATATACCACTGAGATATTTGTTTAATAAATAGTGGTTTTGGGGTGCTATATTATCTATTTCCCTTCATATATGTTTTAAAAATTGGTTTTAAAATTAGTTTACAAAATAGTAGGTGCCATATGGCTTTTTCATACACAGTTAAGTAAGCCCTCTTTCCAAAGACTCATCTCCCCCAACCTGCATTCTCAACTCCACTTATATCATCTTATCCTTAAGTATTCCTCCCTCAGACTTTCATATTACATGTTACAAGAAAATGATTGTAACATCCTGACAGAAATGAAGATTCTAAAGAGATAACTGTGCCTCTCATTTAGCTCTGAATGAGCCAATACATTCAAAAGACTGGAATTTCCTCAGGAACCTCCTGCTGTGGGAGGAAAAGGCTGGATCATCCAGAGGGGAACTTGTCTCTCAGGAAGAGACTTTATATAGCTCAGACAATTTGTTAGAGGTGGCACAATAAAGATGGGCCACAATAAAGATGAGCCAGCACTGCTCAGGTATGATTAACATTTGCCCTCTGTTTAAACCTAAGCTTCATGTCCAAACCCCAAAAACTAGGGGCTTAGAATCCCTGAATTCTGATACTCTTCCCAATGTGATCACATTAGGTCTCCTTTCTCTGCTTTCACCATTAGTTTTTCCTCTTTATTTAGCATATTGAGGATAGATGGGTGAGCCCAAAAGTTGGACTCACAGTAACATGGTGAACTTTTCCCCAAAAAAATTCCAAAATCCAAATAGAATTCCAAAATTCCAGTAACATAATGACCTCCTCCAAAGAACATTCATTATCTTTGTCTGTCTTTTTAGGCTATTGTAAGAATAATCCTATGAGGAAACAAAAATGTATATTGTATAGTTACACAAGGCTCCTGTAATGATACCCAGTATTTCTCCTCAAGGAAACATCTTTCCCATGAGTATTTCTAGTATCAGTGGCTACTTTAAAGTACTCTAAGTACATTATTTTTTCATGTGTAGCTTCAGAAAACCATGAAGACAATAAAGATATTAGTGATAGTCATTTAGGTGGAAAGCATGGTAGAGAACAGGATATTTTAGGACAATGTAAATACCAGGAATGAGTCTACAATGATAGACCAGAAGACATCACACATTTTTCCAAACCCGAAGAATGAACCAAAGTAAAAACAAACTCTTCAGTCAACCATGAGCTTGAGTGATAATGAAACAATGTAGGGTTATCAGCTCTCACAAATATGCCACTCTTTTTTTTTCTTTAATAATTTATTTATTTATTATTATTTTTTTAATAATCTATTTTTTATTTCTTCAAGTTACATCTCAATCACAATCCCCTCCCTAATCCCCCCTCCAGTCCCACCCTTCCACCCTCCTCCCCCTGAGCCCCACCATCCTCTTCCCTTCTTTTTTTTTTTTTTTTTTAGTTTAAGGTATTTATTTTTCCCCCCAACAGCTCTCCCTTTCAGTCCAAATAATGGTTCTTTTTCTTATAACTATAAATACAATACAAAACAACAGAAATAAATAGGCCACGATTATAAGAGTTATATGGCTTAGCATACATTCCCAATGTCCAGTCCATATGTATTTGGCACCTGACTTTAACATTCTACTATCTAACCATCTCCATGAGTTTAAAGTTCTATATCTAACTCAGCTTTCATACTAACTTGCCTCATAATTTTAAAAATATCTTCTTAGATCCAGAACACCCTCTTGATTCCTAAACAACTCAAAATTTAACTATGAGACTCTAGGTATCTATTCTTCAACCACCTCAGAGACCTGAGAGGGATAAATATATCTGATTATATAGGAAGTGCAGGGCCTGCAGCTTCCAAAACTAAAAAATGACATACCAGTGGCTGCCTGGACAGTTCCCATTTTCTCTCCATACATTACAGCATCAATCTTCAGCCATTTGGCCCCGTTTCTCTGACGGACATTGATTGTAGAGCAGGAATTATGAAGGACTTACCTACCCTGTCTTGGCAGAGCTAGGCTGTCGACTTACCTGCTTCCAAGTTTTGTCCTTTTTGGACAGAAGTCTGTCTACAGTTGAAGCAAGTGGTTTTTCTTGCCAAGAGAATGGCTTACCACCAATTCAATCATCTCCCACTGGAGATTCTTCGATGCTCATCTTCTACTTGGAGTAATATAGGGGGTGCTGTCAGGAGCTGACATGTCTCGATATCAAAAAATCTTAAGTTAAGAAAACATCTTTGAATGCCATGTTCTGCAGATCTCTTGAGGTTTTTGAAGATGCCCTATCTATCTCTTATATTTAGATAAGCAAATATTGCTTGTCTCTTAGCAACTTGATTTCTGAGTAGCTTAGAAAATAACTGTGATAGACTGTCATAGTAACTAACAAAATGACACGTTTTCATGACTATTAGTTTCCGTTTCTTAATTATCCTAAACAGTTTATGTTGGTTGGTAGTGAGAGGTCAAAACTTGACATTTCATTTTTAAGTATTACTACAAACAATACCTTTAAGAAGCGTTACCCTTAATTTTGTATCAATATACAAAGATCAATACCAATGTGGCCAAATATAATCTTAATTTTGTATCAATATACAAAGATCAGTACCGATGTAGCCCAATACAATCTTAATTTTACATTAATATACTAGGGTCAATACCATTGTGGCCAAATATAATCTTAATTTTGTATCAATATACAAAGATCAATACCGATGTAGCCCTATACAATCTTAAATTTGCATTAATATACAATGATCAATACCAATTTAGCCAAATATAATATTAATTTTGTATCAGTATACAAAGGTATAAAGCTATATTCAATAATAAATATGCCACTCTTATCAGGGATCTTGACAGTGGAGATGTTGTCAATGTGTCTGAGCAGGGAATACTTGGGAACTCTCTACCTTCCTTGCAGGAGCAACTTTGAGCCTTATGCTTGGGAAGAACACTGCGACCATCACTGCCAATCACCAAACTGGGTCACATGTAATAATCAGGACAGAGGTCTCTCTCTTTCTGAGGGTGATGGAAGACCCATGACTCTGTGGCCACTCCAGAGCCTTTTCCATTAAAGCAGATCCCCAGATCAGCTTCCCTTCTCATTAGTCCCAGCTTTGTTTCATCTGAGTTTTTCCCCTAGATTCCTTGTCTTGAATGCTAGATTTCTTAGTTTCTTGATTAAACCTGGATATATAATATATCTCAAACCCAGTAATATATCTCATCTTCCATGTCCAGAGGGTCATAATCACAATTCAGCTTATTCTAGGATGGGTTCTCAATCCATATTGAAGCATACTTGAATACCATAATGGGCCCCTGCTCTACTCTTTAGAATGTTTATCCCCAATACTATTTGTATATGCACATCAGTGGGGCTCCCTGGATGATAACTAAACCATCATGAGAAACAACTGTCTTTGCCTTGGCCTCTCAAGACTGAGTTTATCTGTGAGTAAATGGTATCCGACTTTTTTCAGCTTTCTTTTTACTGAATGGTACACGCTGGTCTAGTCAGTGTGGGCAGGATGTAGGCAGGAAAAAAAAAAAGACAACAGTTTTCCAGAAATCTCTATTCCCTCTAACTCACAAACTGCTCTATTTGTGTCTCTAACATAACTGTCAAGAATAAATGTGGAAGATTTTAGAGGTAGTCACACTCTTTTAGAAATGTGTAGCTTCCTGTTTCTTTAAGAAGCTGGTTAGCTGAGTATGGTGCCAAATGCCTTGGAGACCAACACTTGGGGGGCAAAGGCAGACAGATCTCTGTGAGCTCAAAGACTACATGTCAAGTTCCATGTTAGCCAGGATACAGGGTGAGACCCTGTCTCTAAATAAATGAATAGGAGAATAGAAGCTGATTTAAGATGAACATGGTGGCAAATGCCCATAATCCTGGCACTAGCAGGAGGATGGATGGCCACAGGATCAGCTCCAGCAAGATTTTGCTCAATAAACAAACCAAACCAAGAAGCTGGTGTGCTCTGCTGAAACTTCCAACTTTTGCTTCAAAAATGCAAAGCTATTTTAGTACACTGGCTTCAAGCCTATTACGTTCTTACAGGTGTAAAACATGCCTAAATCTGTGAACTGAGCTGGCTGAGAACAGTGGAACTTGGAGATGCTCCTTTCTCCACGAACAAAATTAAAGCCTGGTCAGGACCGAAGGTGACACTGGTAACACAGATGGATGCCTGTGTGCCACTCTCAGTGAGGTTTTTGTGTTCATGGTTGTACCCATTGGGGCATTTCCAGGTGTGCTAATTTTCATACATTTAAATATGTACAACTCTAAAAATAAAGTGCTAGGTGCCACTAGGGGTTTTCTCTTTCTACTCAAGTATATTCCATTAGGGTACCCTTTTGTGTATCTCTCCTGAAAGTTACATTTCCCTAAAGGGTACCCTCATTAATATTTTAAAAATCAATACTCAATTTGATGCTTCAGAGTCTCTATTATATTACATCAAGCAATAAATTAAACCATTAAAGTATATCATTTTTATAGTAGTCTGATAGTTTGTATATGGCATGTGTTTTGCAGGCTTCTCACCAAAGAGAAATTAAAATCTACCCAGTACAACAAACACTAATTTTGGTGATTTCATACATGTATACAACGTGTTTAGATCATATGTACCCTACTCCCTCCTTCCATTTCTTTTCAGAACCTCTTCTCACCCACCACATAACTTCATTTTCTCTTCTTTTCCCATATAAGTTTTGGTTATTTAATCTCTATGGGAAGAATTTACAGAATGTCTGGTTTGGATCAGCACATGTACAAGGGTTGATAATATGGATGCTTGACTGTGCTCTCTTACAGTTTATGGCTAAACAGAGAGAATTATCCCTACCAGACAACTTGTGACCTATCTGTCTTAGAACCAGAGCAAGGATGGTCTTGGAGGTCAGCAGGGTCCACCGATTGCTTATGGATTTTAGCAAAGAAAACTTGACTTTTATTTTAAAGCAACTTTTAAAACTGACAAACTATTTTCCATCATTTACTCAGTATTTACTCTCCAACCCTTAACTCGAGGAAAAATAAAAGTCCAGTGTAGGGGCTGGAGAGATGGCTCAGAGGTTAAGAGCACTGGCTGTTCTTCCAAAGGTCCTGAGTTCAATTCCCAGCAACCACATGGTGGCTTACAACCATCTACATTGAGATCTGTTGCCCGGGCATATATGTAGAGCAAATACTGCATACATAATAAATAAATAAATGTTTAAAAAAAAAGTCCAGTGTAAACGAAAACCATCAAGGAAATGTGCTAAAGTCTGTGATGATGCATGTTGAATTTGTACATGCTGAGATGTTCTCATAGCGCTTGTGACTTTGTTTACATGATTTTAAAAGGGGAGTAAGACAGGAGGGACAACAGTGTTGCTTATATCCGTTTTAGACAAATGAGTGTTTTAGTCTAAAGGAAGGGCTCAGAACATTAGAAAAAAGAAAACTGAAATACAGAAAGTACAGTAACTGTCCAAAAGGACGATGAGCTCTTTGATTTGACACTCTTCAGTATCCCTAGGCTCAGAAGGACTAATATCAGCACCAAACCAGTGAGGCAGGTGAGTGACGGGATGGTTGTGGAGAGGTAAGAATGAGCAGCACACTAGCCTAGCGCCTTCTGCCAAAGAGACTGTCTCTGCTCCACTCAGCCTGTGTCGGGCACTTCTATTGATATGGCTCATTACCTACGTGACTTCATTTCTGCTCAGTAGTTCATCCATAGACCACCTCCAGCCTATGTAAGCTTTAGATTCTGGAAAACTTTACAGATGTGGCCTTCAGCAGTTATCTGAAATGGTATTAAGTTGAGCTAGCTTGTCTTAGCACAGCTTTAAGAGGAGTATTGCAAGACACAAAAAAGGAAAAACTCAAGTCAGTATTTACTAAAATTACACATATTGATAAATTACTTTAATTCACTTGGTTTCGTTCACTTAATCTGTAGAAGGACGTCACAGAGGAGAAGTGGCATGGTGGCCTATGAGATCTATTCTAGTGGAAAAAGTTTATGACCTTAAAATTAGAAGTTCAGAATGCATGGACCCAATATGCTCTTCTGCAGTTTTACATTGATGATAACATTTCACATGAGAGTTATGTAATAGCAATACAGGTTAAATGTCCTGCATACTTGAAATTTCTTACCTTTTGAAGGGAAAGGAGAGGGTTAGAACAGACAAGCAGTATGCAACAACTTAATTAAGCTACCACACAAATGCAGGGCAAATGTATACCTGCTCTCCTAAGAAAGCATGTCAGCTGACACAAAAGGACCACTTAACTTGTGATTGCTTCCTAAGCCAGAGGAAGGAATTTAGAAATCAAGGAGATTCAGTCTTTGGAGAAAGCATAAGTCATTCAAGTAGCAACTTAAAGGTGCAATAAACAATATCTTTTATCAAACTGAAAAGGCAAAGAAGGAAAGTACAGCAAGCTGTGTGTGTAAAGAGTGACTTTTCGATGCTTCTCACTCTAACAACAATGTGAAGAAGTGGTTGAATTATATGTGTGTGTATATATATATGATTGTATTATATGTATATATGTATGTGCATATATGTATGCATATATATGTATATATACATGTATGCATATATGTATGTGTGCATATATGTATATGTATTGGTTGCATTATATGTATATATAATGGTTATATTATATATATTAAAATATATATATGTATAGAAGATGCTAGGAAATCTCAAGGATTAATCTCTCAAAGTCCATATGGAGTAAAAATCATTTCCTTGCTGATGACCACAAGGATTTATAATGTAAAAAGTTTATCATATATATATGTGCTGGCTGAGGTATTATCAAGTCAATGTGTTAGTGATGTCATTCCAGACACAAGGAAAAAGACAGCAGTGGAAAAGAAATTAATCATAAATCAATGGAAGTCATTCATATTTGAGATCATAAAGAGATTAAAGTTACAATGAAAATAAAGCAGGAATTTAAAAAATAATTCCTATGTATTATTTTCCTTTCTAGTTTAATCTAGAAAAATACTAAGTGGACAAGCCAAGACATAAGTCCTCACACCTATGGACATCCTATTTTTGACAAGGAAGTCAGAAATACACACTGGGGGAAAGACAGCATCTTCAACCAATAGTGCTGGCCAAACTAGAAGGAAGCAAATGGATTTGTCTTTATCACCCTGCATAAAAGCCAACTCCAAATGGATCAAAGACCTCATCATAAAGCCAGATATGCTGAATCTGATAGAAGAAAAAGTAAAGAATAGTTTTGAACTCATTGGCACTGGAAAACTCTCTGAACAGGACATTGATAGCTCAGGCACTAAGATCAAAAATTAGTAGATGGTACCTCATGAAACTGAGGAGTTTCTGTAAGGTAAAGGATAGCATCACTCAGGCAAAGTGGCAGGCCACAGAATGGGTAGAGATCTTTGCCAATTATATATCTGATAGAGGGATAGTAACTAAAATATATAAAGAATAAATACCAAAAATGTTAGACACCAAGAAAACAAAATAACCCAAATAAAAACTGAGATACTGAACTAAACTGAGAGTTCTCAAATGATGAAAGACATGTCTGAGAAACACTTAAATAAATGTTCATCATCCTTAGTCATCAAGAAAATGCAAATCAAAACTACTTTTTACTAGTTAGAATGGCCAGGATCAATAAAACACATGACAGTTCATGCTGGAAAGTACATGGGGTAAAGGAAACACTCATCTATTGCTGGTGGGAGTGCAAACTTGTACAGACACTATGGAAATCAATGTGACAGGTCTTCAGAAAGTGGAAAATAGATCTACATCAAGATCCAGCTAAACTATATATATATATATATATATATATATATATATAATAGACTCTACATATAGATAGATAGATAGATAGATAGATAGATAGATAGATAGATAGATAGATAGATGTACACACACACATCCAAAGAACTCTACATCTTACATTTTTCTACAGAGACACTAGTTAAACCATGTTCATTGCTGCTCTACTCATAATAGCTAGAAACTGGAAAGGAAACCCAGACTCAAGAACAAATATTTTATTTTTTCCTTTTCTATAGAGATGTTAATTTTTAGGCACTCAATAAGAATGCTTAAAAGCATATATTGATATAACCACAGAGGTTATGTATAAGTAATGAATAAGGAAAGAGGAGACATTTTCCTAAGGAATAAGAAATAGAATATATTGTTATGAACACATGTGGGAAAACTGGAGTAGGAGTCTTAAGTGGGGAGAGGGATGGAAGAATGGGTAAAGGAAAAAATATGAGAAGGGTCAATAAACACTAGGGACCATTTGAGGGGACTGATGGGAATCTACTACTGTAGATTCTTCATTCATGTGTGTGTGTGTAATCTAAATCAAATCACCAAATAACAGAGGATACAATGCCTCATCTAGATATTTTCCCACCAAGTGAAACCTCCAGTGCATGAATGAGTTATATCTAGTTGAATCACTGGCCAAAGGAGACCCATGGAAACACTCATATATGTCAGGGTACATCCAAGGCTATTAATTACTCTCCATAAGCTGATGGTACAGCCCTGTTGCTGAAGACAATGCTTACAGATCTCATTGAACATGCAGAATTGGAGATGGAGCCTAACTGTAGGTTAGGCTTTACCATTAGATAGCACCCTTCACCCCTACTGAATAGTGTTAATTCAGATTAGCAAATCTGAATGCTACTAGAGGAGGAATTGTAATGACCAACCCAATTACAAACCCTGCAGTCTACAACAGTAACCTGTCTGTATTTTATCCTGATGCCAAAAAAAAAGACTCCTAAAGACATTCTGCTATACTCATAGATCAGTGCCTCCCTCAGTATCATGAGAGAAGCTTCATCTTGCAGTAGGTGAGGAATAACATAGGGACACACAACTGGAAAATGCACAGAAAGTGTTTTGGAACATTCAGTCCTAAATGAAATATTATTATCAAATCCCTCCCCTCAAGGCTCAGGGAGCTATGTGGAAGAGGAGGTCAAAAGAATCTAAGACCCAGACAGGATAGATAACTCTAAGGAGTGCCTTTCAAACAGAACAGGACTAATGCACATATGAACTCTCAGAGATGGTGGCAGCATGCACAGTGCTTGTACAGGTTTAAGCCAGATGGGGTCCCAGCTCTGAGAGGAGAAAATGGAAAAAGTTCCCAGCCCTAACCAAGAAGCTATTTCCAATCGACATCTGCCTTCTAAGGAAAAAATAGTTTTTGCCAATGGAGTTGAACTGGGTATATAAGCCATTCTTAAGAGTCGGCCGCATGCCCAGGAGTAGATGTTCCAACACAAAATAAACTCAATGGTATTTCTGTCTAAGTTTTGTTTCAAATTGCTTTGTTTGAGCTTTTTCTTTTCTTATTGGTTCTTTGTATATTATGGTTTCTAATTTTGTGTTTTAACAGTTTTTGTTCTCTCTCGCTTTCTCTCTCTATCTGTCTGTCTGTCTCTCTCTTTCTCTCTCTGTTTTCTTTGTTTTGTTTTTATTCTGGGTTCTTTGTCTATTTGCCTGTTTGTTTTCTAATGAGAAAAAGAAAGAAAGGCTGTGGAGTTGCGTGCATGGAGAGACTTGGAAAAATAAGTATTAGAGGGCTGTAAGCTGATGAGTTTGGTTACAGAGTAGAACTGAGATTTTTCTGGGAGGATTAGAAGAGGGAAAGCAGAGGTGGGAGAGACAGTGTGAGTCAGTAAAAGAAAGCGTGCATAGAGTTGATTGAGGGTGAACATGACTGGTCCCATTGCCAGGACTGTTGCACCAAAATGAGTTAGGAGAAGTAGCAAAGAACTACAGAATATCAAAGGAAGGAAAAGGAGAAAATAGAGGACTAATATAAAGGAATTATTATCTTCCCTGGAGAAAAGAAATTAAGCTCCCTTCTAGCCAGAGTTTCTTCACAGAATCTAAAGTCTTTTTGCAGACGTATCAGGAACAAATGGAGCTGTTATAGGGTGACAGATCTTGGGAGAGCTACCATGGGACATTTTATTTGGGCTTAGGTTGAAGTTCAGTAAGTAAGGCATTTAAAATACAGGGTAAAAACATAAGTATGAGAATAATAAAGAGGAAAGGAGTGATCCAACAGGGGACCCAGTGTGGGCGGGAACCAGAAGCCCATTCTAGAAGGAGACTTGTGGTTAAATTTTTGTCAAAGCAGTTAGGACTAGTTAGTGTGTAGGGCAGCAGGGGAGTGGGGAATATGAGGTTGAAGTGCTTGGTCTGTGGTTTGGAATTAGCAGGTTGTGATTCTCTCTAATGTCCTGCAGAGAAAAGGACCAGGATTGAGAGAAACACATGGATCTTTAGAGTGCAGCTGGGACCTAGCCTATTCCCTTCCAGGATCTTTGAGAACTGGGGTCATTATGATTCATAAAATAGCAAAATTGCAGTTATGAAGTAGCAACAAAAATAATTTCATGGCAGGGGACACCACAACATGAGGAACTGTACTAAAGGGCCATCACATTAGGAAGGTTAAGAACCATGGCTCCAAGTTAGTGACTGCCATTTCAAGAGTAAAGGATTTACTTTACAAAATTTTCTAAAATCAACTCTATTAACAGAACATTATAAAAATTCTCTGCAACGTTCTCACTCCATACACTCAACAAACTGATGGAAGATGAAAGCAATCAGCCATGTCAAGTCCATAACAAACAACTTATATATAACATGGACTGAATTAACAAAGAAAGCTAAAGCCAACTCTTTACACTTCTGTTGAGGGACAATTTTCTAGGCCACCCCAGGCTGACAGCAGTAAGAAACTTTCTTAACAGCATTCTATTTCAAAATAGATGGGTTGTTTAGAGGCATAATTTTAAAAGCAAGAGAACCAAATTAAATGAGCTTTAACAAATATTGGCTTTTGGAAATTCTAAGAAAACATCTGCAACATCACTGCCAAAGCCATTATATTCCTTATAGGCTTTAAGGTAAGAGTGCAGTCACTGGTCACAGAGACATGTATCTGGGGAGAGACTGCCTTGTATTTCCAAAGCACTACAGGTGAGCCCAAGTTGGACACCCTCTCCTTCACCTAAGTCATCTCCTCCTGAAGGATCTGAGGGCTTGGGGTATCTCTTAATAGAATCATTTGTTGACTCTACAGATATAAAACCGACTATCAAAGACATGGCTTGGACATTATGAATAAGTTTCTAACGCTGTGAGTTTGATGGCAGGGTATCTTGCATCCCTCTTTAATGAGGGAACTCTGGTGATTAGGGTTTAGATCCTGAAATAAGTTTTCCTTAAGAGGAATAATTGAATGCCAGGATAGAAGGCACAACAATTGAACATGCAAATCCCTGACTAGTCAGTGGCTGGTACAACTTCCCCTGTTCACAGCAGCCTCATATGTCAGTTCAGGAGAGTAATTCCTGTTTGCCTTTCTGTCGTTTGAGACATTTAGGATGTGGGCACAGTTTCTGAGGTCCTCCACTGGGCAAGATAATCCATTCCCCTGTCATGTGAGACACGAAGAGTAATTTATCTTCTCTGTAGAAAAGAATTTTTTGGATTTTTATTCTGGTTGGCCTATATGATTAGGATGGTAAGGCTTACGCAACCTGAGGTAAAAGCAACAGATTCCTGGAAGGTCTTAATTCCCATGCATCCTTGTCACATAGTGAGGCCAGCACACAACTTACTGTATGGTGTGGTACTCCATCCAAGGGAAGTTGTGCTCCATTCAGCAGAGCTTTTTGAGCCTGGAGGGTTTGCTGCCATGCAAGTGCACTGTAATTTTAATTTTAATCCACTTCACTCAGGTACTCTATCTTTTAGAACAATTTTTTTAAATATACCTTATTTTTAATGTTATTTTACATCAAACAGTTTACTTTAAAGTTGTTTTTCTCTACTTGTTTAGTTGTAATTTTGACAACATATGCAGAATGCTGTTCGATGGGAGATATCAGAGAACTACATGGTAGGATATAAAAATTGGTCTTATGCTTCAGGCTTGTCTCTGAAAATAAATTACATCTGTACTTAGCTTGACTGACCAATAACTTGCATATATTATTTATAAGTTAGTAACTTTTATAATTTTTATCCCTGTTAAGTTTAAGACTTAAAAATTATAATTCTCAAATTAAAGATCCTTTAGTATTAAACTAAACTTTAAAGTATAAAGAAAGACTGATGGCCTCCTCATTTTCCTGGTCCTTTTATAATATACTTTTACAAAATGTCAGTTTTCATATGACTCAGCTTTGAAACAAACCACCTGGGAAGCCTGGTGTTGTCTCCTTAATCTGAGGAAAGGGAATATGATGGTAAGTAGAAGGACAGATATCACATAATCACCTCAGCCAAGATGGACATGAAGTCCCATGGCATGCTTTCTGACTGATGAGGCCACAAGCCCCGTGGTTACTAAGTCAACAGCCGAGATGGCAGCAAGCCACGGGTGCTCTAAGGTGAGCCCATCAGGCTGCCTGTCTCTTCCTAACTAAAAGCTGAACCCAAGCCACATATGTGCCATGCTGGAGCAAACTAATAATATCTACACATCGTCTTTTAACTAGTAATCCTTTTTATTACAGGTTTTAAGCTAATGTTTGATTTTGTCGATCATTATATCACACTCAGTGAACCTATAAATCCTAAAATACAAAGCTTAAAGTTTCAACAAAAGCTTTAAAGATAGCAAGCAAAACCACAGAAAGGGGGCAGTATTCAGAGAGCTAAACACCTTGCCACTTGTAACCTCGGTGGGAAATAGTTTATTTTTCAGTTACCCTCAAGCACAAAGTGTCTTTCCCTGAGCTGTTCTGTTTTGTGCACCCTGTCTGTGTCACTGAGTCAGGTGTCCAGTCTGACCCATAACAAAAGCTCTGGAGGAAACTCTTAAACAAGCACATTTGGGTCTGGAGCAGGTGGGATGAATTCCAACTCCAGAGCAAGTCTTTTCTGTAGAATGGAACAGAATGAAACAATTATTCAATGTTATCCTTACCCAAAAGGCATCTGAGTCTCTATAAGATTGAATCCAGTGATTTACATATCCATCCGTAACCAGTTTGTGTGTCTGTGAATGGGGCAGACCATCTGACATGCTTTTACCTCTTAGCTGGTAAAGATAAAAGCAGGATTTTCCAGGTTTGGAGAGATAGGAACACAAGTAGGCCAAAAGCACAAGGCAAAAGAGTTCTCCGCTATCTCACTTAGAAATAGGTAGAAGTTTGGCGACCCAGCAGGAATGACAGCAGGCATTCTAACTCTGGGTGGGATTGCAAGCCAGAGTCATGAAAACGATGAAAGTGAACTGTGAGTTACATGAGAGAGGGCCTCAGACCACACTGCCATTCCATCTTATGTAGTTATCTAAATCAGTTTAGTTATTAGAAGTCAAAAGTTTGAGATTTGGCCCGGCATGGCCATCTGTCCAATGTACGCTGAGACCAGATTTGGACCAAGAGCTGAAGAAGTGAACTAGCTATGACATCTCCCAAATATAGAGTTTTAGATTATCCTGCAGCTGGGCTGAGGGAGTAAACTTTGGAATAGAGAATTTGGAACCTATTGTGGAGTCCAGGATCAAGGCTAAAACAGGAATCAATATCCAGTCTCTTAGAGCATCCTCCAAGTCTCAAAATGACCAAATGTGGTTAGAAAGGAAGTATTCAGGCAAGGGAGCATTTTGTCACCTAGGTGTGCAGATGGCCAAAATGCCTACAGAAACTAGAACCCAGCCTCTTATATGGACATTAATGAGTTCAGTAGACTGCAAGGAAAGCTGGGACATGTAGTCTTTCAACAGGAAATGATCAGTTGTGACTAAACCTCAGATGGTTGTTATTAGAGAGCATGGGGATTCAGAGGATTTTAGAGAAGCATGCTTGAGTAGCCTTAGGATGGAAATAAGCAGGGCTTAGCAGATGATGGTGCTGAGGGATCAGAAGGCCACAATGCTGAAAGAATTCTGAAAGTAAAGACTTTGCTTGAAATGTTTCAAATAGCAATGAAGATCTTATTGAGAATTTGACTAGGGACCATTCATGTTACATTGTGGGAAAGAAGATGACCTAATTTGATCCTTGTCCTGAGACTTTCCATCAGGCTGGATATAAGAGTCACAAACTAAATTAATTTTTGTGAAGACAATTTCAAGCTAGCACAGTCTTAAAGCTGTGGCATAGTTATTTCTGTTATATAACATATATATAATACACACACACATACACACACACACACACACACACACACATACATACACACATACATCACAGCTGATAGTTGGATTTGTGTATCCAAGAAGAAAAGTTGAACTTTTGAACAGTGTTGGGACTCTGAAGACTTTGGGGACTCTTGAATATGGGTTACATTTGCTTTTCAAGATGAGATAAATGTAACAGCACAGGACAGGGACACAATGTTTTGGTTTGGATATAAAGTGTCCCTCCCACAAAGCCTCCCATGTTGTGGGCTTGTTCCTCAGGTAGTACTGTTTTGGGGTATTTCAGAAGCTATTGGAGGTATAAACTGGCTGAAAGAAGCATGTCATGGCCATTCTCTCTGTTTCTTGTCTCTGGTCCCCTAAGAGGTGAATTGACATGCCTCCCCTCACCCCCCATGCTCTTGAACCTATAAAATTCTGTCTCAGCATGGGCTGTCCGAAACCCCTGAACCATAAGGTAAAAAAAATACGTTCTCCTTAAATTTTTATGTCACGTATTTTATCAGAGCAACAATAAAACTGACGAACACAGCCATTAAGAAGGCCTGGGAAATGGGATCAATGGGAGCGTATCGAGATTCTTTATCTTGGTCAGAATTTAGTTGTGTCTTGTTAGCCTTCTGCTCTTTGGGTTTTTTTATGCTAACAAGTGGTGCTGTATTTTACATCACATCAGAAGAACATGCTCCTTGCAGAAGATTCAAGCTCTGCTATAGATAAACATAGAGGAGCAGATAACTTTAGTATGTTAAGGAACAGTGGAGTACCTCATTTTTGACTGTCAGATGAAAAGGCCGATGTAAGCATCTAAAGTTTTCACAGGAAGGGCCACAGTTCCAGAAGAACTCAGATGAACAAGCTATTCAGTATAAAGGTCCAATTCAAGAAGACTGCTGCTGGACATCTGTTTACCAAGTCAGCTAGCTAACATCTGGATCCTTAAGGAATGAGATAAGAGCCTGAAAAGGGTTTGACAGAACTCTTCATGATTACCCTCTTTCTGTTCTACGTATTGATGCCGATTATCAAAACATTCTTTGTATGCCTGTGTAGGTAGGAATAAAAAACAACTCAAGTCAAGATAGATAGATAGGGTGGGGATAAATATATAAAGGCTATCCCTCATCTGAAGATTAATGTTTTATGTATTTTAATAACAATTCATTTTATGAAAAGTCCCTATTTGTCATTTCACTTGATTCTCACCAAACTCTCATAGTGTAAGTTTAGAGAACAATGTTCAGAGAGCTGGTACAGCTCAGCTAGGCCATACACCTAGAAATCTGCAGAGCTGGGCCTGAAAGACAATCTCATATCCACCCCATATGTATACCACCATCATTGACCCATAAGCACTGAGATCCTATTAGCATAGGAACTCATTAAAATTATGTTTACCCTTTTATTAACTTAAAATCATATTTATTTAACTAGATGTCTCATTAGCCTATTGAAGTCATTAGTGCCTGTCAGTCAGAGAAAGCAAATGAATGAACACCCTTCACAGCAGCACCACCAGCAGGGCTGTAATTAATGACTGTAATAGCAGCTTCGTGTTCATGCACATTGATTTTCAGATATGCAATGCATATTTAATACTTCTGGGGAATTATAGTATTCTCTTTTACGTACCAAGAACACATCTAATAGTAGTTATTAACAACATATCCTTTGAAAGACCTCTTCATAATAACTTTTTCACATGGGTGTTCCTTCAGTGCTCACTACCTAATTGGGTTTGAATCATTTCATCACATGCTTTGAGCCTATCTCATTTAAATGACAAAAGAAAATACATCAAAGATACATCCTGTGCATACATGTTTCAAGAGGATGCAAGACTTGAGTTTCACATTGGGTTGCAAGGTCCTGGGCTTTGTCTATAAGAAAGCAAATTCTAAACACTTACGCCATATGTAACTGCGACAGAATTCAGTCCAATTTGTGGCTGGCTTGGATAATATGACTCTGCTGTAATTAATGTGAGCAAATATGCTTCCTTAGCAAAGCATGCTTTCTTGTTTTTTGTACAACCCTGAGGAAGATGATAATTTGTGAGATGTTTTTTTTTATCCACATGTATGTGCATGCATGTGAGTGAATGACATGTATGTGAATGGTGTGCCTGTAAATATTTTGTATGCATGTATATGTGAATGACATGTGCACATGTGTGTGTCTGAGAGAGAGAGAGAGAGAGAGAGAGAGAGAGAGAGAGAGAGAGAGAATGCTCATGTGTGCAAGGCAGGGAGAGAACAATGTGTCAGGCTCTTTTTCCAGTCTCACTCCTAGCAGCAAAAGTGAGGGAACTAGAGAGTGTACTACTGCACCCATTTTTATGTGGCTTATGGAGATGCAGCAGTACCCTCAGTAGTTGGAGGCAAGAACTTTAACCATTGAGTGAGCCATTTCCAGAACCTAACACGTGAGAGTTTTACTTTCATTTTTATCATTGCCTTTAATATTTTAACACTCGATGAAGTACTAAAATGTAGAAAGTTGGGAATGAAACTCTAATCTACACAATGATAGTGAATATAAACACATTAGCACATTTTACAAATTTGGTTATTTTTGAAACATTAGTCATCATATTAGGAAAAGAAAAGGGACTCAAAGACAGTTTTTTAGATCTTGTAGATACCAACTTCTTTAAAAATATTTCACGCTTGTGTGTGGTAGTGTGCACACATGCATGCACATGTATGTATGTGTGTATCAGGTAAAATTAATCTTTACCCTTCATATAAATGGCTGACAGGATTCATTAGACATTATATTTCCTAATAAGTTGTTACTTTTCCATGCACTTGCCCTGTAACTTGTTTTTCACCTTGACCTATCATTATTTAATTAACTTTCTGCAGAAGATCTTTTCTAGCTAAATGTAATTAGATTTATGTGAAATTGACTAATGAAGTACAGCTTCATTTTCATTCATATGCACCCAGCTTTATTAAGTAGTGTCAACAAAAAAATGGGATTTGGAAGACTGTATCAAGCCTTTTGTAAGTACTACAAGCTTAAATGTTTAAGAAAATATGTTTTCAAATACTTAAGATTTTTTTAATAAGGGATGGGATACATATGTAACTGTAATTTCCATCTAGGAGATTCTGAGTCTTTCTCAAATATAACTGATTACATTTTTTAATAATGGCCAGCTCTTTTTGCTACTAAAAATGAGTCATATTTTTCAAATGATTTTATCATCTTATTGTACAATAAAAAAGAAAACATGTCCATTGGATTATTTATGATTGATAAAGATATTCACTTTCCATCCAGATGGGTCAGACAAAAATTGCCTAAAGGTTGACATGGAAATCAGTAAAGATGTCTGGCTACTCTGGGATAAGTCTGGCTTGTCTTAGTCCCACACTAGGGAAATCTGAGTACTCAGAAGGGAGAGAACACCATCATCTTTATCATTGTATAACACAAGTCTTGACAGCAAAAGTGCCCACAATATAACATTCTGTAATGACAGGACTTGCCTCTTTGTGCACTGTCTGGTACAAGGGCTGCAAATGAACTTGACTATGGAGCATTATGACTCAGGAATTAAATTATTACATCTTACTAATCAAACATATGTAGGTCTAGAGCCTGCTGTGTTGGACATCAAATATATATATTTGTATTATATGTGTATATATACATACACATATAATTTTGAGACACAATGTGCTTAATCAGAGTCATTTTATGACCATAGCTTTGGAACTGTCCATTAGATCCTGGTGGAATTACCAATGGTTACAAAACTGATGTCCGTGACTCTCCAGTTCAGTTAAGGGGGAAGGGGCACCCCCAGCTATGATTGGTTGTTGAAAGGTCCATTATTGTGTTGATTGGTGTGATCAAGTGAAACTTCATTAAGTTCATGATTTAAATAGTTGTATCATGCTTAGAAGATAGCATTCAGTAGCCTTTCTTCTAGGTATCACCCAGCTCATACTTTTTTTTTTTTTTTTTTTTTGGTTTTTCGAGACAGGGTTTCTCTGAATATCTCTGGCTGTCCTGGACTCGCTTTGTAGACCAGGCTGGCCTCGAACTCACAAAGATCCGCCTGCCTCTGCCTCCCAAGTGCTGGGATTAAAGGCATGCGCCACCACCACCCGGCTATCCCAGCTCATACTTTCTGGACCTTCTTTTGTAATATTCCCTGAGTCTTCGAGTGGGTAATATAAATGTCTCATTTATGCTGAATGTTTAATTCTGAAGTACTCTCAGTGCCTTGAACAGTCATATATCTATATTTACCACTTTTCACTGAAAAGAGAGGCTTCTGTGATTAAGGCTGAGTACTTGTCTATGAGTATAAACATAATAATTAGAAGATAATTTGATGCCATGTAAATTTTGCTAAACAACATTGGTAGGTTCTTCGTTAGGGTTCAAAGACTCATACTGAAATCCACCTAATTCTAGCCACATGTTTTTAGACAAAATATCAGAAACAAAAACAAAAATAACAACAAATGCTGGAGGAAAGAAATATCTTCAACAAATAGTGTTGAGAAATCTGGATGGTCACATATAGGAGAATGAAATGAGATCCTTGTGACTCACTCTTTCTAGAAATCAACTGGAAATATGTCAAAGACCTCAATGTTAAATGTGAAACCTTGAACTTCTATGAGAAAAAGGAGGGATGATTGCAGCATACAGGCACAGACTAGGACTTTCTAAATCAGACTTCCTTTGCCTATGAAGTATAGCTCACAGATGATATGGACCTCATGAAACTAAGAAACTTCTTTCAGCAAAAGAAGCAGTCAATCAAGTGAAAAGGAATCCTGAAGACTTGGAAAAATCCTCATCTATACATCTGACAGAAGATTATTATCTAGTATATATAAAGAACTCACAACAAAGCACCAAGAAAACAAATAATTTTTAAAAACTAGGCTAATGGCATGAACAGAGTTCTCAAAGGAAGAAATGCAAATGGATGAAAATATTTTAGATGTACTCAGCATCATTAGTTATCAGGGAGATGTAAAGGAAAAGTCATTGGAAATTATCTCTCAACTTAGTCTCAGAATGGCCTCCATAAGGAAAATGTATGACAGCAAATGCTGGCATGGACGCGGGGTGAGAAAAATACTTATTCACAGTTGGGAGGGGCATAAACTGTTACTGTGACTAGGGAAATCAGTATAATGATTCCACAAAAATCTAGAAATACTTCTAGGATTAGGAGAATTGAGAATATTTCACCCTTTGAAGCCAAATTGGGGCATTTGTTGTTGTTTTTTTGTTTTGTTTTGTTTTTACAGCAATGGTCATATAATTTGAGTCATTGCCAAGGAGAGAATAGCATCTTCTCTGACTGCATGTTTGCCAAATCCAGCAAGCCAGCATTCTTTTTCTGGTGGAATGTCTTGCATAGGGATGATTGTGGAGCTCTTGTAAGATTGTGACCTGTGCCAGCTACAGTACAGGACACAGAGAAAGTAGAAAATGCTGCCCATCTTTTACACAGAGATTTGCAAATCAGGTTGCCTTCTGGAATCAATTGTGGAGGAGGTGGTGAAGTGATAAAGTATGCCCAGAGGAGAAACATTCTAGTTCCTAGACCTTGGAAGGACAAAACAAAAGTCCCCCCAATTTCTTCACGACTTTGCATATTGAACGTGCAGTTGGGCTGTGTGGGAAAAGAAGAAGATGCTCCACCAGAGGAGATATCATTAAAGTGCCTCAATCATGATATTAGCTGAGACTCAACTAATCCTCTGAGGTGATTCAGCACAGCAGAGGGGCTAAGCAATTGAACATTATATCAAGAAAGCCATAGAAGAGGCTTTTATGGGGACTTTTACATCATCAGAATCCTGAGCCACAGATGGATGCAGGATAATCCGGAGCTATGTCATGGCCACGTCCCCAACTCTCTCTATGTTTCTAGGCACAAAACATAATCTCTGCCTTTGCTAACATTCCTCCCCTATCTGAGAAACTGATGGCTCCGGGCCCAACATGTATAGGCAAGAGGAAAACCTTTCAAAATCTTCTCATTTACTATGTACGCTAAGACACAGTTCTAATCTCTGAAAGGGAAGAATGAAAGATTCAAATTAGATAAGAGGTTACGCTAAAGTGGACCATGTGCTTGGAGAATACTACATCTCATATGCCATCAAGTAACAAGGATGCAACTGTGCACAAGCAGTTGAGATGGCTTGCTAAAGGTCTTCTAAAAAGACATGCTCACATGGACAGAAGAAAGCCCATAGTGTCTCAGCCCTACAGAAAGAACTATGGTAATGCTACGGAATGCTGAGAGCAAGAGTAATGGTTTACCCAGGGAAGAACACACCAAGTGGTTACACAAATCATCCTGGAAAACAGACACATAAGTAATATTTTTACAGACTGAGCAGAAGATATTTATGTACTTAGGAATGTATATGTATATACACACATCAGTGTAGCAAGAATTAATGACAAAAGAAGTCATGAGTTTGAAAAAGAGCACGGAGGAGTATACGAGAGCATTTGGAGAGAGGAAAGGGAGGGGGGAAATGATGTGATTATAAAATATCATTTCTACTTGGAGTAGAATAGGGGGTGCTGTCAGGCGCTGATATGTCTCGATATCAAAAAAAAATCTTGATTTAAGATAACATCTTTGAATGCCATATTCTGCAGATCTCTAGGGGTTTTTGAAGATGCCCTAACCATCTCTTGTATTTAGATAAGCAAATGTTGCTTGTCTCTTAGCAACTTGATTACTGGGTAGTTTAGAGAATATCTGTGATAGACTGTCATAGTAGCTAACAAAGAGACATGTTTGCATGACTAGGAGTTTGTTTTAACTATCCTAGACCGTTTTAGATGGTTGGTATCAAGAGGTCAGAGCTTCACATTTTATTTTTAAGTATCTCTAGGTATGATACCATTGGGAAGCATTATCTTTAAATTTGTATCAATATACAAAGATCTATTCAATTGTGGTTAAATATACTCTTAATTATGTATCAATATACCAAGATCAATGCCTATGTAGCCCAATATAATCTTAATATTACGTCCATATGCAAGGGTCAATACCATTGTGGCCAACTATAATCTTAATTTTGTATCAATATACAAAGATCAATACCGATGTAATCCAATACAATCTTATTTTTGCACAATAAACAATGGTCAATACCACTTTAGCCAAATAACCTACTAATTTTGTATCAATATACAAAGGTATAAGGGCATATTCAATAATCTGCCCCTTCTTCTTGGACCTTCCTGTGCTATGTCTATATCTCATTTTTCTCAAGCCCATGCACTCCTACATAGGAGAGGAAGAAGGATACAGAAAAGGAAAAGTAGGAATTCCCTGGGGCTAACCTCCAAAACCCATTAAGACAGGATCATTTATCAGCTTGTAGTCTCTTCCCCTACATAACAGAGTTTTCAGTTATCCTTCAAATAACCAAAAAGAAGGGCGGAGAAACACCCTCCCCACCCTCTGGGCATGGAAAGATAAGCATCGAAGAACCTCCACTGTAAGATGGTTGATTTAGGGGCAAGCCTTTCTCTTGGCATGAAAAAACCCCTTGCACCAACTGCAGACAGACTGCTGTCCAAAAAGGACAAAACTTGGTGGCAGGGAAGTCGACAGCCTAACTCTGCCAAGACAGGGTAGGTAAGTCCTTCATAATCCCTGCTCTACAACAAATGTCTGTCAGAGAAACAGGACCCAAAGGCTAAAGATTGATGCTGGAATGTATGGAGAGAAAATGGGAACTGTCCAAGCAGTTATTGGTATGTTCTTTCTTAGTTTTGGAAGCTGCAGGCTCTGCACTTCCTATATAAGCAAATATATTTATCCCTCTCAGGTCTCTGAGGTGGTTGAAGAATAGACAGATAGAATCTTATAGTTAAATTTTGAACTGTTTAGGAATCAAGAGGGTGTTATAGATCTAAGAAGATACTCTTAAAAGTGTGTTGCAAGATAGTATGAATGTTGAGTCACATATAGACCTTTAAACTCATGGAGTTGGGTAGATAGTAGAATGTTAAAGTCAGGGGCAAAATAGGTATAAACTGAACATTGGGAAGGTATACTGGGCCAATTTACTCTCATAAATGTGGCATATTTATATCTATTGTTTTGTATAATACTTACTGTTATAAGAGAAGGAACCAGCTGTTGGACTGAAAGGGGAAACCTCTGGAGGGAAGAGGGTGGAAGGGCGGGTTAGGAAGGGGGAATAGGGAGGGGTTTGTTACTGAGATGTAACTTGAAGAAAAAAAAATAAAGTATTAAAAAAAAATAAAATATCATTTCAAAAAAATAAATAATTTAAAAATACTTCATTAATGGTGGGAAAGGCCACATGAAAACTATTATAGTGGCTTCTTAAACTCTCTCTCTCTCTCTCTCTCTCTATATATATATATATATATATATATATATACACATAATAGGTAGCTATAGATATGTATACACACACATATGTATATAGAGTTACCATGCAATAAGGGACAGAAAATCCCAACTAGATACTCTTTTTTTCCAGCAGTGGAGTTAGCACAGAGACCCACAGCTGCAAAGCATGGAGACTTGGGAATGTTCATCTACAAACGCAATGTCTTTATCATATCCTTCCCCTCAAGCCTTAGGAATCTAGGAAGAACACGTGGTGAAAGTATTATAAGACACAGAGGTGGTGAGTGATTTCAGGGAAAGAACGTTTTCAAACACGATAGGGAAGATGTACACACGAACTCACAGAAGCTGTAACAGCATCTGTAAGACCTATACAAGCTCAAGCCAGACGAAATCCCAGTGCTGAGGAGAGGAAGTTGGTCAAAGCCCCTCCCTAGCCAAGAAGCTATTTGCAATTGGTAGGTGCTGGGAGAGGGAAATCAGCATTTCTTCAATGGGATAACACTTGGTTATCCAACCACAGTGTAGGGCAGGCTTCACACTCAGGAGTAGCTGGTCACCACAAATCAGATTTCATTTTTGTTTTTTGTTTGTTTGTTTTGTTGCTGTTCATTTATTTATTATTTTGCTTCCTCTTATTTTCTTTCTTTTCTTTTCTTTTTTAAAGAGGGAGAAAGAACAGAAAATTGTGATAGGGAGGGATAGATGATCTGGGAAGAGTTGGACTGTGGAAAAGAATGTGATAAAAGTATTCTCAAAGAATAAAAAAATCATGAATGGGAGATTTAATAGAGTATAGTTAGAGTATTGAAAAGAGTTTTTTTTTTAATGACATAATACACTTTTGTTTCTATCAATCAGGCTGAGACTACTCGATTGAATTACTAATATATTTCTTAGTATGTTCTTCTGGCCCAGTTTTAACAGTACACAATCTGGAACTATATTAGTAAACAAATAATTTCAAGTGATATCACAGAATTTGAAACAGAACATGCTCTCTGATTTTTGTACAGTTTTGAAAAAAGAAAAACACTTGTGTATGGCACTTGAGATTGACCTAGGATGTCAGACATGTCAGAAAAAACATCATAGGTTGACTCTACCAGGTTCCATGGGGGAGTCATTAAGGCACCATAAGAGATGAGGACCTCATTTCTAATTTTCTCTCTTCATTTGTTGAAAGTTGCTTTGTTGGAATTGGGACAAAAAGTCCATAGGGGAAAATAAAGAAATAATTCTGGTACTTTACTGACAGGGTGGCTGCACATACCTCCCAAGCATTGACCTAGCCGACACAGAGACTTCCTTGAAAGCTCCCTCTGGAACTTTTCTTCACATTAGCCTCAGCTGTACCATCTTGCCCTGGGGGTGGTGGCTGCAATTTTTTCTTTTAAGATACAAGTTGTTTCTTTAAAAACATGTCCAAGGACAGCTGCCAGTATTTGTTTTTCAGAGAAACCTCTCAAGTAAGAGATAGTGTGGACCAGGGCTGCAGGCTGTTCATGTGTCTTAACACTGCTGAACAACAAACAGTCCTTTGAAACATGTTCCTGGAGTCTACTGAACATTCTTTCTCTGTGCTCAAATGTCAAGCAGTAGCCAGTGGCAACTTCTGTTTCTTAAATTTGTTTCTGGAACCTGCATCCATCCCTTGCAAATTCTTCCCATGGTCCTTTGCGATCCTCATCACCGCTTATACAATACTCAGTAACTTCTTCAAGGAAGGTTACCTTTTTTCTCTTGATATGGGTGTATCTTTCTCCAGAAAGAGCCTCACCCAGCCCATAGTCTGTAAGGTATTGAAAGAAATGAACAATTTTAAAGGACCCCTTAGCAGGCCAGGCTAGCCAGGCTCCAGGAACTAGGCTGACCATAAAAGAATGGAATCAGGAATAAAGATAAGTCGAGTCATGAGCCCCAGGTCCCAGGAACTAATTAATTATAAAACAGACGACTGTCTTGGGCCCCGGGTTCCAGGGACTGGCTGACAACAAAGTAGATGGTGAAATAAGATTAGATTCTTCCTGAGAACAATGAGTATAGGGTGTGTTTCCTGCTAACTACATAAATAATTGATTGGTACTTTTCCACTTGTGAATTCCCCCACCCCCTTGAGTTGTGATGCCTCTCTATAAGACCTTCGCCCTCAGGTAGCTTGGCGCGAACTCCTCTACTCCTGCGTGGGATACGAGTTGTGCCGTCAGTGCACTGACTCTCGAAATAAACCTCTTGCAATTGCATCAAGAAGGTCTCTTGCAAGTTTTTGGGTGGCCGTGATATCCCAAGTGTTGGGAGAGGGACTTCCCTCGCCTAAATCTTTCAGTATGACACCCAGAAAAGGCCACTATGGCATCACAGGATGCCTTTGAGTCCTGGCAGCCCTTCCATCTTTTCCTGACATTTGAAAGGGAGCCTTAAAATTGTAAAGATTGTAGGGGTCCTGAGTTGCAAAAAGAGTTCCACAATCTAAGATTCTTTGCTTCATCTGCACTGGATTCCCAGTCATCCTCCTCCCCAGAACTATGGTCGGGGGGTCTCCAGAAAGAGCCTAACCTGACAACTCCCCAGAGCAGAGTCACCAGACAAGGACATCCCTGAATCAGATGGGTCTCCAGGGACAATTCTGGCAGCAGTCTGGATTGTGGCTGTAAAATTTTGGGGATTATAAGGATCTACACTGTACAAAGAGTTCCAAAGGTGAAGGCCTTCAGAGTCTTGTTCCATGTCTGATTCAGACAGGGAGCCATCACTATCAAAGCCATCATCCTCGGGTTCGTCATCCCAATCCTCATTTTCCGAACCAGAGCTTGTTTCCAAGTCACTGGAAGCGCCTCCCAAAATATAATCTATCAGTTTGTTGCTACAAACTGGTCAGGCAGAAACAGGTGGTTGCAATTTTTCACAACAGCTTAAGATCAGTTTCGGTGGAAAGAGCAAGATATGCTAAGAGAAATGTCTAGGTAATGGGTTCAAGTCTTAACACTGTTTTATTAGTAAGTTGATCTTAATTTTAAGTACCTTGCTCGGCACCTTTGAGCATCCATAAGTCTATCAATGAAATGAGAACAAAATGCTTCCTAGTTCTAACAAAAGGAGTTAATGAAACATGTAAAATATGTAGTAGTGGTGCTTAACCCACACACAAATGTTACCCATTCCCAATACAAGAAGGATTACTATGTCAGGGCTTCTAAACATAAAGACTATTCATAAAGACAGGCATGAAGACAACTAACACTGAAATGTAATGATGCCTCCCAGACAAGGACAGAATGCTAAGTGGATAAAGACATGGATGGCTGAACTCACTGAGCAGCTAGAATGGTGGTGTTGGAGCTAAAGCTTGCAGCAGGTACAAAAGGTGTTGGGCACAGAGCAATCCGGGCATAGCTAAAGGCAAATGCAGAGAAATGTTTGCTATATTTGGAGAGTGAGGAGAAGTGAAGTGTTGCTGGAACATATGGCACGTAGGGGGACGATCAGGAAATGCTGCTAGAAAAACAGACAGGGTCAAAACATGAAGGACCATTAGTATTCAGCTATGGAGCTTGGCTTCAATCCCACGAAGGATGCGAAATGGAGACTGGGATCCAGCAGAGGTTTAGAGTGGGCAGTGAAATGAGTGGAATTGTTTTTCAGGAAATATTATTTTGGCTGATGCATTAGAGTCCAGAGAAGCAGGTTAAGGTGCAGCAACAGCCTCCTAACTGGGCTCCCTGCCACCATTTCAGACACATTAAGACTAGGGTGAGTGTGGAATGTGTGTAGTGCAGACCTGTTCATAAAGCTGACCAAAGGAAAATCCCACGTAATGCTAGCTAAATTACAGAGTGATTACTTCCATGGCAAAACATTTTTTGCTTTATAAGAGGATTCATTTGTGTATCCCAGGGTTCCCTTAAATAGCTCATTTCTCAGTGCATTTGGGCATCTTTCACAGCTCATTAGCCACTTGGTCGAGGAAGGGAGAGTAGGTAAAACCATAAAGATACACTTCTACACTTTTTCATTGAGAATATTCATGAGGAGAAAAAAATCTTTTTGAATTTACCATTTATCAACGGGAACAGGAATTAGATTTATAAAAGTGTTGGTATATAATTTACAGAAAAGAGGAGGACATGTGCTGCTGCTCAGAGTGTTTGCCTTAAATTTCAACCACATCACTATGTATTTTTGTGATAATGTGAATGGTCAAGGTGATGGAGACAGAAACGCAAAGGATCAGCCTCTCTCTCTCTCTCTAAGTTTGAATGGCATTCATGTGCTTATGTTAATTGCTTCTCTTTGTCCTCACACAAATTTCTCATTGGTCAAGTCATCAGACCAATGCTGTGCATTGCTACATAGATTAGTAAAACATGCACTTGAATTAGAGAGAGAAGGAGAGAGAGAGAGAGACAGAGAGAGTAACATTCAGGCACAATTAACCAATATGAATTTTACTGTGAATAGATTCACTTTTATCTCAACAGAGTAATTTCTAATATGTAATATAAACATTGAAGAAATTCAATGCTAAAAATCAAGTAAATTGAACAACACTTTTGGGAACCTTCTTTGGGGACTGCTTTCAAAGCATTTTTGGAGGTAGACACATTTCAGTTTGAGTGGAATGCTTATCAGTTTCCATGTGACAGGTATCTTATCTGCTGTAAATGAATGTCTCATTGATAAGAATTAGTATGTGCAGGCTTCATAAAATACCTTACATTCCTCTGGGCAGAGAATTCCTTATTGAAAAGAAAAAGTATGTGCCAGCAACTGAAAGCTGCATGTCAGCACTCAGTCTTAATTTTTTAGACGTCTGATAATAAAACATCTTTATTTGGTTACTTTAAAAACAAGAGGTAGCTATGAGACTCAAGAGGGCGTTCTAGATCTAAGAAGATGGTTATAATAGTGATGCAAGTTAGTATGAAAACTAAGTCAGATATAGAACTTTAAACTCATGGAGATGGTTAGAAGGTAGAAGGTTAAAGTCAGGGGCCAAATATGTATGAACTGGACATTGGGAAGGTATACTGGGCCATTTAACTCTCATAAATGTGGCATATTTAATTCTGCTGTTTTGTATAGAATTTACTGTTATAAGAGAAAGAACCATTTGTTGGAATGAAAAGAGGAGCTGTTGGGGGGGGGGAGAGGGTGGAAGGGTGGGACAGGAAGGGGGATAGGGAAGGGTTTGCAACTGAGATGTAAATTGAAAAAAAATAAAGTACTTATAAAAAAAAAGAGGGAAAAAAAACAAAGTCATAAGGAGAATAAAAGATGAAGCATAGAAAAAAAAAAAAAACAAGAGGTAGTATTCCTTTCCATATATATATGTAATCATCTCACTAAACTAGAATACACAATGGTATAAAGAAATAAGTATTATAGAGTTTTCATAAAACCTGATTAAAATAAACACATATGGATTGAAGGGAAACACTTTGTTTCTTCCTGTTTCTTACAGGGGATGCTGTCACTGAATGACTATCTTGAACCCAGAGGTGTATGGAAAAGAAAAATGAGTGAGTGAATGAATGAATGAATGAATGAATGAATATATACACTGAGTGCCTGCTGTCTTCTGTAAACCTTATTGCTAGTGTGCTAGGTTTGGGTATTTAGACTTCTTTGTGTAAGAAATATATGTCTCTGCTAACATTTTTGTTTTAGACTTATGCTATTCAAATGAAAAGTTACCCTAAATGGGCACAGTTTATATCAAAAGAATAAAAAATTGCTCATGTCTTCAGAAGTCACCAAGATAAACGCACAAGACAGATTAAGAAGAACTCATGATAATTCTGAATCCCCTAGCTTGACAGATAACCATGATGTAAATAAAACATCCTCTAACAGGAGTGTTGTATTTTAGAAGTGGAAACTTATATCCATGACCACGTTTAATCCTTGATGTAATTCTGTGATAAGCAGCAGGACTTCCAGTTCCCATGGAAACAAGTGATGGAATTAAAGCTCAGAAAGACCTGCCCAAGGTCAGTCAACGCCAACTGGTAGAGGCAAAACTAAATCCTTTCCCTTAAATCCGCTGAGAATCTGCACTCTCTGTAGGGGGAATTTAAATTTTAGTCAAGTTTTTACACAACATGTGTAACCTGACTCATTGATTTGCTTCTGTCTTGAAGGAAAGCAGACAGGCAGGAAGGAAGATAGATAAGCAGACAGGAAAGGAGGAAGGAAGGAAGGGAGGGACGGAGGAAGGAAAGAAAGACAGGAGGAAGGAAGGAAGGAAGGAAGGAAGGAAGGAAGGAAGGAAGGAAGGAAGGAAGGAAGGAAGGAAGGAAGGCTAGCTATGACCTGGTTGTAGTAGAATTTCACTGGGTTTTTTTCCCTAGCAACATTGGAATAAGTGACTAGCTTTATCTTCCCACTTTAAATAAACCAGAATCATCTTCTATATGTACACAGAGAAAACAGTGGCTTTCAGGCAACTGGTAGTGAGTAACAGAGAGTAAGAAAACGGGAAACAAACATGGTATGCTTGCCCTAGGAAGCAATGTCCAGGAAACAGCATGGAAGTGGAAGAAACCCAATAGCCCATGAGACTAACTGATCCAAGAAAATAGAAATTGCAGTTTACGGATGCAAGGTTGCCTGTCTGAAGTAGGAGAAGATGATTTTAAATGTCTACATAGCCATATAAGTATTTGGATGAACAACGGTAACTTCACACTTGTGGAAGGAGACTTCTACAGGGTGTCCAGTATGGGAAGGTACTAGAAAATGGGAAGAGCTAATTCTTGAAGCTCCTAAGAGCTGGGAGCAGGTCATGTGTCAGCACAAGTTGAAGGAGTTGGTAATTTACGAGGATTTGGATGGTGCTCAAAGACAGGAATTTCATCTGTAATCTCATACTAATCAAGTCTGGCAAAGAAAATACTAGATTCAGTAGACACAGAATGGGCAGCTGAGGGGGGCAGGGTTTAAAAGATGAACATGAAAAATAACATGTAGGACTTTTGATTGAGTTCAGTACCTGTGACAGAATTAGCCAAGTCATTCCTGGTCACTATGTCTGAGCCACAGGACTTCCTACATATGATATATGGGAGAGAGAGAGAGAGAGAGAGAGAGAGAGAGAGAGAGAGAGAGAGAGA
>CAJQZJ010031819.1:5844141-5976809 GCA_907164525.1 Lophiomys imhausi
AGAGAGAGAGAGAGAGAGAGAGAGAGAGAGAGAGAGAGAGAGAGAGAATCTATTGTCTTGGCAATTATGCTCTAGCAGAGAGAGAGGGACAGACATATAATATAACAAGCATTATATCAGGAGTGATAAGTATACTGTTTAAAATATAAATTGAAGTAAAGTACTAGATACTTGAGTTGGGTGATGGGGCAAACTTAATAGGCTCATACATTCCCCAACGCATGACTGAACTGAAGAGCAGAGGAGACCAAGTCTCTGAGAGGAAAGTACGGAAAGAGTAGAACAAAAGATGAGGCTAGAGCTATACCAGTGGATTAGATCCTGCAAGGCCAATGTGAAGTCTCTGTTCTTTAGTGGAGATCAGAGAGAATTCAAGGCTGAAAGGATGGGTCTGACATGAGGTCACACACATTCCGATAGGGCACTCTGGATGCTGTATAGATTATGTTCCAAGGGCTAATGGCAAGCTATACTAATACTTCAGAAAATAAGCATTTGCCTAGGAATGAAACTGTGAACATGTGAGAAATGGTAAGATTACGCATACATCTGAAAACAACAGAAACGTAAGAATTTTGTAATAGATTACATAGGAGTATCTCTATGAAAGACAGAGGGGTCTGGAGTGGTTCAAAATCTTTTATTTATTTATTTATTTATTTATTATTTGGTGAGGGAGAGCAAGGGTAGATTTGCTATTAATTGAAAAAGAAAAGGCATTGTTTTCCATATTACTGTATTTATTTATCTCACTGACAGCTAAGTTAATAACACACATTTTTCTGTAAGAAAAATTGTAAACAATGTATAAAACCTAAAGCCTTGAAATTTTGAGATAATTTTTAAAAAATAACAAGGAATTTTCTTTTCCTTCCAAAGGACATAATAAACTCTACATGATTGTGTCTTTTAGAGGAAGTAAGAAAACACAAAAGTTTAGGTCTTGCTACATACAAAATGAAGCCTCTCCCACACTAAACATAGAAACACTAAACAGCCTACAGTGCTTCTCCAAATAGCCCACTATGTGACTTGAGCAGCATGCATTTGCAATTTAACTTCTGTTTTTGCTTAGCTTATTCTGTAAATGCATTCCTCTGGGTTGCGACGCCATCATTTTTGCAGACGTGCACAGCAGGACCTACCTTTAAATACTTAGATTGCCAGGAGCGGATGTTCTTCATATTGCTTATTTGGCTGTGAGACACTGTATTGTTGCCATGATTAACAGTTATTCTTTCATAAGCAATAAAAACAGAAAGGCTGTACAGTCAAGATTTAGAGTGGGAATAAATACATCCATCTCACAAGCTGACAGTGTCATTTTACAGATGTGAAAACCGAGGACCATGGGATGGATCATGGAATGACAAGGTCTGATGCAGTTCAGCCAATTATTTTGGGAGGAACATTTGTATGCAAAACCTTCATGAAGAATCAAGGTGAGGAGAACGGTTAAGTTCAACCAGCTTGTTATGCTGAAGAGGGTAGGTGACACAAAGTAGCTTTCTGCTGCTGTTTCCTTGCCCCCTCTACCCAGCCGTTTGAAATCACAGTAAACTAGGCCAATAATTTACAGAACAGGTCTCACAGCCAAAATGAAAGTTTCTTCCCAAGACTATTAAGCTCAAAGGTCATATTTAATACCAACCTTTTTATCCTGCCCAGACTGAAAGCAGTTTTAGGAATTGTCACATAAAAGTCTTAAATAATGTGCTTCCTCTTTTTGTATGATTAATATCACCACTCGTATTTTCTCTCCAACATCAAAATACAAAGAAGTGGAAGGGTAAAAATGAATGTGAAGACAATTGGTCACACATGTTAATGATTTCAGATACCCCAAGCTTTGCTGGGGTACACTGTTAGCATGTACCATGGGTATGCAGCTATGTTCCGCCTCCAACAGAGCCTGTCAGAATATGATGTGCCCATCTTTAATCAATGTCAAAAGTTCTGCACAGAAGGTTTCATACAGAACACTTACTGTCTACCTTCTAGGCAGGGAAAGACTGCATGGTGTCACTCTCTTTCCTTCCAACAGGAACAACTGCCCAAGTGAGTCAGAACCAGAATCTGAAGGTGAGGAACAACAACTATCTATTTGTAGGTCCCAGTTATTCTAAGTGAAACTCTTATTCTTTTCTTTTTTGAAGCTGTGTTGGTGGTCAGTAGAAATTACTGGATAAATTAGCATAGGGGTTTCCCTTTAAAGAGAAGACTTTATAAATGTTCATAACTCCACCTCCAATAAAAATGTCCACCAACATAAACTAAGCTCACATTTTACAAAGACTATCCCATGTTGCATCCTTGCTTATTTTTCATTAATCACATTTCTTTTGCAAATTGACATTAGCATTTCACTCTAACAGTCCATCCATAAGACAGTTTTCGATAAAGCAGATACTTACCCAAGATCACCAAGGGACCAGGCTGTTTGAGAGCTCCACTTTCACTCATACCACATTTCACTCTCTTAGGTAAGGAAACTGCTGCATGTATCGATACTAGAATTTATGTTCCAAAGAACTGACTTAGCAAATACAAACAGAATTTCAATGACCATGTCTTGTTGTGGCCTATACAGAGACTCTTGGAAAACTGCCTATAGACCATGACAGATGCAGCTTTTGCCTATTTACTGTGACTGAACAGTTTCTTGGTCTTCACAGTCCACTTCACATAGTCTCCCACTTTGGGGACCACTATGGAAGTGGTGGCCATGGAACTCTGAGTGAGCATTGACTCAGGTACACAGATGGGCCGAAGAGTCAGTACGAGCGAGTACCACAGTAAGATCAATCTCAGTCAAGGAAAAGGATGGTGTGTTCCTTCAGCAGTTCCTGTTATCCCTATGAGACAGTACTACTTACTCATCAGCTGAGAGTCATTGCCTGATGGTCATGATTTTCATTAGGCCACTTCTCAACTCACTCACTAGCCTCCTTCAATGAAGACATGCCTGTGGCTGTAGCACACACACATCCACACAATCGTGCACCATGCTTACTATCCTACACTCATTCCGCCCTCCAAACAACCCCTGAGATCAATGGAGTACCTTACAGGTAAGAAAAAGAAGAGATCGGAGGCAGCAGGACATTTCCCCAAAGTTTCATTTTTAATAAGCGAGGGAACACAGAACTGAAGCTACAGAAGAAAGATGACAGTGAGACTTTAAGTAAGCAATTAAAATTTCTCTTTGCAAACCTTGTGTCTTGTTCCTTTTATTTGGAGATGCTCATTAGGAGGTGTGAAGGAGAAGACTGAGCAATAGGGACGTCACATGCCCCTCCCCAAAGGGCAGGTTCAGGATGATGAGAAGTGACGGTGTGTGTCAACACCAGCAGACACTCCACATGTGTCTGGTGCTAGATGAGAAGGATCTCTGACTACAGACTGTATGCCCATTTGTACTTCCCTTCTTCCATACATTTGCAGTTGCTGTGACTGAGCAATTTACATACGAGTGGAGACCAGCACAATGAAAGGGATTTGGCAATCGACTTGTTAAAACTTATTTAAGGTGTCAATCATAAGCATGCTCAAGTTGTCTATCTGGCATCGAGGCCAAAGGCTAAAGGCTATGTTAGATATCAACAGCAGGAAAAAATTGTCTAGCCTGAGATCACATATGAATGGATGGAAAAGGATTATTTTAGGGCTTTTCATTTTGTGAAGAATATTTGTGATGAATTTATATAACACACACACACACACACACACACACACACACACACACACACACTCAGTGACAACATTCCTTCTGGGCACCACCACACATAAGGTAGACCCTCCCTAGGAGTGGGGAGTGGAGAACTCGCTCCTAAGATGCTGCCAGCACAGCTGGCAGAATTTCTTCATGTTCTCAGCTTCCCATAGGTCTGCTTAAGGCAGCCACCTTCCACAAGGTCAGGAGCAATTTGATATCCATCTCTAATCCCTCTGGGTATCCAGTGGCTCATCCTGCTCAATGCAACACAAAAGAATTGGCTCTTCCTCTCATTTCTTCTTCAGAACTCCCTGTAGGGTTGAACAGTTGAGGCCCAACCTCATTCTAAATGATCAGCTCTATCTGCTTGGCCCTCATTTCATACCTTTCCACAAAAGTGTGAAAAACATAGTTTTATTCTCTAATCACACTCTACTTCACCTGTTTTGCTGACCCTGTTATAGAGAGGAGAGAAATACCTAAAACTCATAGTTTTAACTTGACTTAAAAGAAGCACTTCCCGGGCTGGAGAGATGGCTCAGAGGTTAAGAGCACTGGCTGTTCTTCCAAAGGTCCTAAGTTCAATTCCCAGCAACCACATGGTGGCTCACAACCATCTACATTGAGATCTGGTGCCCGGGCATATATGTAGAGCAAATACCGTATACATAATAAATAAATAAATAAATAAATAGATAGATAGATAGATAGATAGATAGATAGATAAATAAATAAATAAATAAATAAATAAATAAATAAATAAATGTTTGAAAAAAAAAGAAGCACTTCCCACCCTCACCCACTACTACAAGCCTTAAGACCCCAAACTCCACATCATTTTTAGTGGATCTCTATGGCAACTGTCAGTTAGAATAAGCATGCTACTTCTCTTAAGATTTTTCTCACTATGGACAGCATAACTGCCTGGTATACAGTGAAATGGGCATTAGAAACAGTGAGTGTAAGAATCTTTAGTTCTGGTACCTCCTCAAAAGACTTCCATTAAAACCTCATCCAGTCAAGAGAGTGTTATAGATCTAAGAAGATACTTTTAAAATTGTGTTGCAAGTTAGTATGAATGTTGAGTCAGATATAGACCTTTAAACTCATGGAGATGTTTAGATAGTAGAATGTTAAAGTCAGGTACCAAATACATATGGACTGGACATAGGGAATGTACGTTAAGCCATATAACCCTCATAACTGTGGCCTAATTACCTCTGTTGTACTGTATTATATTTGTTATTATAAGAGAAAGAGCCATTTGTTGGACTTAAAGGGGAAACTGTAGGGGGAAATAAGATATACCTTAAGCTTAAAAGAAAAAAAAAGGGAAGAGGATGGGGGGTTGAGGGTGGGAGGGTGGGACTGGAGGGGGAATAGGGAGGGGACTGTGATTGAGATGTAACTTGAAGAAATAAAAAATAAAGGAAAAAAAAAAACCTCATCCTAACCTCTCAACTCTCTCTGCTGCGTCCTCATTTCATGGCTGTCCACAGAAGTGTAGATAATGCAGTGTAATCGCACTCTACCCCACACATCTCTACCTCTAAGTCTGTTTCATGGAGCCAGTTATGAAGAGGGGAGAAATGCCTGAAACCCATTCCCCAACTTAAAAGAAGTTTTACCTAGCAGATTCTCCATCTTTCCTGGTCAAACAGGATTCCACCCATGAGACACCTATCATCCCCCAAAGGTGTCAGGACTACTGCCAAGCCCAGACTGCTAAAGATGGTGCCAGGTGTTCCTTGGAGCAGTCACATAAAACAAGTCGATTTCTTTGATACATTCTAATTATTTGGCTACACAAACCCTTTCTAGTTTCCTACAAGCCTCATGGAGCCTACGTAGAATATATATATTTTTAAACCATCACATCACAGGATGGAATCTTAAGACTTCTTGAACATGTTGCCACCTTCCCGTTTGTATCTGCTTTCTTATCAGAGCTACAATGCTGACCATGGCAACAATTAAACTGTTATATAGACAGACATCTGAGCTTCTACTATGTGCAAGGCACCTTCTGTGTACCTAGCGCTGGAATCCACATTTGAAGGATTTCAAGTGGAAATCTCACGTTCCCCAGTAACCTGAGGAAACATTTACTTTTTTCTCTAACTAATTTCCAGACATTTGTTATAAAGACAGTGCAGCACATTATCACATTCTCTGACAGATGACCGTAATGGTGTATCTACCCCCCCCCAAAAAAATTGTAATTCTTTTCCATTTATATTTCCCCAATTTACTATTCTTTTCCTTCCAGGCACAGAGAACTGTTCCCAAATTACTTATAACCCAAGTCTCTTGTTAATGGGACAGTATCCCATCATGATTTAAATTAGCCACTCACACTGGTAATGGAGGTCATCCCTTGCCAACCTCATGGTCCTCCCTGCTTTACACCCATTGTCCTGAACAATAAGATGGAAATTGTTTCCCAAGCTTTATTCTCAAATGTAAAACAAGAACCTTGCCTGGAAAGTAAATGAAATTGCACATTGTTCTATACAATGCAATTTGCATCACATGGTTTTCATAAATAAAAATTGTTGCTTTCTCTTTAAATAAAAATATCTCCATATCCTATAATATGCAATACCTTTAAAATGCCAGGCAATCGGAACCTTCTGTGAGCAATTTCACATAAAAGAAGTAATCAACTTTTCCTAGGCAGTCAGGGTGGAAAACAATCTCCACACAATTATCCTGTCCCTTTGTCATTTTTATCTTTAGAAATCAAATTTAATTCTTAAGGTTTTTGAGCTTAAAAAAAAAAAAAAAAAACCTTCAAAACCAGCATCTGGAAGTAAGAAAATTGGGACCTAGGGAAATGCAGAGCAGACCTAACATACACTCTGGTTTCCAACCCTATCACTTCATTGTATGGCAACTTTTTTTTTATATTGCACTGGGTGATAAATGTCTTAATAAGTGACTAGAAAGGGAGTGAGGAGATGAATTCGCTGAAGCAGATAATTTGATATTTTCATTGTGTTTGCTTTACTTGATTATCTGTATGGTAGGATGTGAGGTGTGGAGGAATCTCTGAGGGACCGAGTCCTGGTGTGAATGTGAGCTGTAGACATAGTCAGGGTCAGGTCAAGGGCACGAAAACTTCAGACCCATGGGAATATGGTAAGCTTTCTCTGGGCTAGGCTCAAGGAAATGGCAAAGCCTTCCCTTCTGGTCTGGGTGTGAATATTGGTAGTGCATGTAGAAAATATCTGGCATAGCTTTCTCAACTTGGATATGTGTAGCCCGAAGACCATTCTCTTAACAGAGATTAGTTAAACTTGTCTCCTGGATCTAGCTGTGTACCACAAACCTAAAACCCTTGTCTATCTGCATGCAATAACTCTGCCTCCCACTCGGATTGTGTATAATAAGCATGCTAAATGTCCCAGGTGTGATGGTTTTTCCATCAGAGTGCCCAGTCAACCAGATATCAGCTATTTCTGTCTGGGTCCCTCATTGCCCCTAGTCCGACCTCACCCCCTGGAAATGTGCTGAAAGGGGTATCAAGACAAACAGGCTTCTTGGGTGACATTTGCTACACATTAAGTAGGCAATGGGACAATGATCCAAAAACCTGTGTTCTTTATCACATAAACATAGCCTCAGAGGCATACTTTGCCGCCCACCCATTGTACTGGCCTCCTACCACTGGGCAAGGCATTAAGTTCTCTTGTCCTTAGTTTCCTTAAAAGAGAAGTGATAAAAGTGGCACCTGCATCGGCTTGCTTTGAGGATAAAATGAGTTAATAAGTGTGTTATCTTGTAAAAGCTGCCAGAGCTAGAGCCCATACACATTGTTGCTGTGGCTCTCTTTATTTCTGAATTCAAGAATTATTGTCCCCCTGCTCTTTTCACGTTTATTTTCAATTATCAACCTTTTTAACCAACATCAAGCCAAAGCAAGGACATCCCATGCTGGGGAAGATGCAGGTGGAGCTGACTTCATTACCACGGACAAATGTTCTCTTTTACTGAAAGGATAAACACAGAAATCACACAATGCATTCTGAGCTGTACAGTATCTGTAGGCTTGTCTTAATCACTACAGATTTCTTTGTAACAATTTTAAAATAGATTCTGGACAACTTAAAATGCTTAGCATTCTATTAAGATAATGGGAAAATCAAATTTAAAGACTTTAGCAATGCCTTCCTTTAAATAGACTTAAATTATATTATGTTTGTATCTAGATCTTTATAAATCATGTGCTCATTTCCATTGGAAAAGAATATCCCTCCCGGCCCAACTCCACCCCCAGTGTGCAAAGGGAAACACTAACAAAGTGAAAGTAACTTAGCAAGGCAATTTACTTTTGCAACACAGTGTGCAAAGACCCAAACTGGGCTAGTGAGCACAATGGGGCAGAAAGGTCACTTGCTGGTGGCTGAGTCTCAACTCACTAGTGGGAATTTGGCCCCACAATCTGATGTGTTTTATTAATTCGTAATCTGCACAAAGTGGGAGGTTATGATAGTGAGTCAAATCCTAGGAGTCTGTCTCCCAGGGTTTGGGTAAAGGGACATTTACACAGGAAATTTCCAAGATCAGGGAGGTGTATAGGATGCTCCCCCTGCCAGGGTAGCCATCTTCCATAGAAACACAAAACAAAGCCGGGCGGTGGTGGCGCACGCCTTTAATCCCAGCACTTGGGAGGCAGAGGCAGGCGGATCTTTGTGAGTTCGAGGCCAGCCTGGTCTACAAAGCGAGTCCAGGACAGCCAGAGATATTCAGAGAAACCCTGTCTCGAAAAACCAAAAAAAAAAAAAAAAAAAAGAAACACAAAACAAAACAATGTTTCTCACATTGTTTCCACTAGTAATCTTTAACCTACAGTACAGAGTTATTGCTAATAATAAGTCAAGAAATCAAATTGCATTAACTTTGGAAAGGGTGATTCTATGTAGACAAACTGGATACACTGATTTGAATGCCTTTTGGGTCTTCTTTGAGGCTAATTCATCCGGAGGATATAATGTATGGGTGTCTAAGACAGGGCAGATATTTTGACTAAAATTAGGTATAGGGAGAAAAAAGGAAAAGCTGTTTAAGTCTGTTTAAGTGCTCATTCTATTTGGACAGTATCAAATTCTCTTTGTCTCTTGTTGCTGGATTTGCTGAGCATTTACAGAATTAAAATGTACACAACACATACCTCACCTCCTGGGCCTGGCCCTTTCAATCTTCTGTTGTCCACCTAAGTCAGATTTTACTTTGGGAGCAGTTTATATGGACAGGGCAATGGTATACAAAAAAATTACATAAGTATAAAGTTACATTGGTAACTTAAACACCAGAAGCTCTAAGAAAGTTTTTTCCATTTGGCTTCCCACGAGATAACACAAGGAAGTTTACAAAAATCAAACACACCCTCAAAATTACTCTTTTTTTTTTTAATTTAAGGTGTATCTTCCCCCCTCCCAACATCTCCACCTTTTAGTCCAATAAATGGCTCTTTTTCTTATAACAATAAATACAATGCAAAATAATAAGAACAATTAGGCCACAATTATGAAAATTATAAGGTATCATATACATTCCCAATATCAGTCCATACATATTTGGCAACTAATAATATTATTCTATTATCTATCTATCTCAATGAGTTTAAAGTTCTATACCTAAGTCAGTTTTCATCCTAACTTGCACTATCAAATTAAAAACAAAATCTTAGACCTAGAACATACTTTTAATTCCTAAACAACTTAAAATTTAACTGTGAGACTATAATTATCAAGTCTTCAACCACATCAGAGATCTGAAAGGATAAATACATCTTAATAAACAGGAAGTACAAAGCAAGCAGCTTCCAAAATTAAGAAATGACACACAACTGGCTGCCTGGACAGTCCCCAATTTCTCTTTATAACATTGGAGCATCTATCTTCAGCCTTTTGGCCCAGTATCTCTGACAGACATTTAACAGCTCAGCTGTTAAAAGCTAAGCTCACAACCCAAAACATAAGCTCTTGATAAATTTATTTCATGAAAGTAGAGTGTAGAAAAATGACTACAGAAAACTGGGTTTAGGCTAAAGGTGAGAGGTGGGTAGAAATTGTTGATCAAAGGCTACAAAATTACATGCAGGCAAGAGAAACAAATTTTAAGGAATCATTGTGTTACCAATCAGTTCAAGTTATTCTAATTTGCAATCAAGGTTGAGAACAACCTCCCCTTGAATAGTACAGAAGACTTCAATCAGTCATTGCAATTTACTTCCACTCAATTAAGTAACTACCTAGTACCTTAGTGTACATTTGTAGAACCTAACTGAGCTCATTCTTATTCTTCCAAAGACAATCCTTCTCCTGAATTTCCTGTTTCTAGTGATAACAAGAGGATATAAAGCTAGCCTCGGGCATCATTTGTGATGTGTGTGTGTGTGTGTGTGTGTGTGTGTGTGTGTGTGTGTCTGTGTCTGTATGTGTGTATGCATTACTGGACTGAAATTAGTACCTTTGGTATGCTATGTGAACACAACATGACTGAGTTTATGCATGTCTTAGATCCCTTAAAAGTATGTTTAATTTTCTGTTTTAGTTTGTTTTCATTTCCATTCCATTTGGATTGCCTGAAATTTAGTTTTTCACAGTGTACTATTCTCATACTTGTCTCAAGCACCATTTCTTCTGGAAGCCTCTCCTCACGAATCAAATTTAACGTAATTTCACACATGGCCTCTGCTTTTATATTTATTGCATCTCATGTATATCACTCAGTCTACTGACACACACATATATATGTATGTAAACAACATATTGACCACCAGGAAATATCATGAGCCAATGAATAAAAACAATTGCCTTCGGTGAGCAAATTGCTATGGTAAGTTCCACATAACTCATGAGTTAAATCAGTTAATACTCTTTTAGTCTTAACACTTAATACATATACTATAGCACATGACTAGCACCAGCATGTAGGACAGAGAGTTCAATGTAGTGTTTCATTATTTATATACTAAGTTAAAAGCTTGCCTGGACTACATGATACTTTATCTCAAAATGAGCAAATCTAAACAAAGATTATATGGATAAGAATGTGTTTTCAAAAAGTTACTTTAAAGACTTCAAAACAACATGAGACAAGACTGGGTTTATGGAAACCTGACTATATTATTGTGGTTCGCTGCAGAGAATTCTGTGGGAGCTCTGTCCTTTACATCATCATTGGTTCCCTTCCTCATCACTCCCTTATTCTAGTGAAATGAGAGCACAGCAGTCCTCTGAACCTGGGAGATCACAAGGATCCTGGGAGATATTGCTTCGAATCATGTAGAAGACAAAGGAACAAATTAAAGCAGACAGTGCTTTAACGGCTGTTGGTGGTATTGGAAGTTTATCCACAGCTCAAAATCAAAACACTTCAAGTACATCACTGTTCCTTTCCCTCCTGCTTCCAAACCCTCCCATATTATTTTTCAAATTAGAGAACACTAATTTGAAAAAGACCAAAGAGACTGAAGGTGGAAATTATGTAACTGTATTAGAATTTCCCCCAGGTTTTTTTTTTTTAAGTTGACTGGGGAAACCAAAAAGGAAGATTCTTTTTTTTTGTCTTGTTTTACAAAATTGATTATGTATTTGAGAAACTCAAATAGAATAACAAACTTAAAAAAAGACATAAAATGAGAACAATACACATAGATTGGAGAATAGTGCACAAAGATAATACAAGGGATACAGTAAAAAATACAGAAATCTGAGTGTAAGATGATCAAACATTTCTTGAAATATAAAACACAGAAAATTAAAAAAAATATGCTGAGGATATTCCAGATGACTGATGTAAGGTAAGGCACACCTTATATAAAACACTTGTAATTTAATACCATTCATATTTAATGATATTGTGCACTTAAAGACACAAGATAAAAATGAAGGCATCTTTTAGTAAAAGAGAGATGGTAACAACTAGCATACATTTGTCCTCTAATTCCAACTCAATTTTTTTTGAGACAGAATCTTACTATGTAATCCAAGCTGGCCTCAAACATTTCTTCAGCTTGCTTGAGATTTCAGACTAGCACCACTATACCCAACCTTTAAATTCAATGTTGATCACAAAAGGATTTGGGGAAAAGAGGAACTTATAGGACCAAGGACAGAATATGATGGCCAATTGCATTCAGATATCATCCATAAATCCAGAGCAGAGATAGACATAGCAGAAGAAAGCAATGGGATTGGAAAGCTTGATAGGGCCTTAGATACAACTGTGAATATAGTTGTATCTTAGATCTTGGTATGAATTAGATTAGTGAAGAAAATCCTATAAAGTCCATATTTCCTATTCTCTAAAGGTCAAGATTAACCCTGTATTTTACTCATCTACAGTGCAGGGAGTTAGACACGGTTCCTTGCTGAGATACACAAAAAATTCAGTTTTCACTTCAGACACCTTTGCATTTTTTGAAGAATTTGCTAAACTCCTTAGATATGATTATTGGATTTTGGATGTTTTTCCTTCATAAGAGTCAAAATTCAGAGACCCCGAGGAGAAGAATCAATGTTAACACATGGTCTTAGCATCAGATTTCATCTTGTTTCAGCACAGGGTTCTATGGGAGATGGAATTGGCAGAAGCAAGTTGAATTGTAGAAATGTGTCCTCCTTAGAGACTTAAAAATAATAATATTGTCTTGGAAAGAAGCCATGTTGATTCATGATACATTTGTTGCATATGAAATAGGGGGAAATCCTGACATATTCTTACACATAGTTGGCTGATACCCACTAGGTAACTCCAGCATAACACATTAGAAAGTGAAAATCTGCTCCATTTACCTGATTGACTTCTCAATCTGGCTCCTTATGAACATATTTTATCTATCTTTTCTACTTTAAGAACAAGCCAGACTTTTGGATTCAGGCAAAGGGATGAGGCACTAAAATTCAATCTCTCCATTTTGATGCAAATAAAAACGTCTCCACATTCCAGGGTCCTCCTGTTTGGCTATGGAGACATCCTTACCATTGTTTCTTTGCATCTTTTCCACTTTACCTCTGTCTAGTGTGTATCATGGACTCATGGAGTATATTTTTTATTATCAATATTTTCAGACTAAATGATAACATTAAAAGATATCTTGGAATTTTCTAAGACAAGACTGCTGGTTTCTTTTAGCTATGTACCTTCAACAGATTTCACTTATCAAAGGCACCGGATCTTTGAATATTACAGGTTACCTAGGAAACTCGCAGTGGCTACGCTTAAAACAACACACAGCTCTCAAACTGAGGCTGAATGCCATTTTTAAAAACTCTATTTTGGGGATAGTAAAAGAAATAGTTAACAAGTGGGATCAGCACAAGGCTGCTGCTTTATTTAGATTTTTTCCCCTCTACATTTTTCTGCTCTTCTTTATCTATTAGAGTTGTTGTTAAAAGAACTAAAACCTATAACAAGAATTCAAGACTCTGTCCATAAAACTGAACAGTTTGGACCATTCAAAGACGTGAAGGGTAACTGTTAATTTTTAGATCTTTTCGACAATAACTAATATTGAGAAGACTGTGTTAGTAGCTTTATGTGGCTATAAGAGAATACATGCCGGTACATACAAGGTATTGAGTATCTATCATGGCTCATGGTTTCAGTGCATATCATTGTGGCAGAGCCAGGCAGAATAGCTCCTACCAGGGCATTCAGAACCAGAGACAGAAGATGCCTGTCAAGTGGTTTTCTCCTATTTACTAGTCTCCTGACCTACTAGATGGTTCCATTCAGTCTGGGGGCACCCTCCCCTACAAAGTGAGATGTGTTTTACCTATCTCCTAAAAGCTTTTCAATCCAATCAATGTGACAATCATTTCTTCATTAATTTAAAAGAAATCTATGTACATGTGTATACATTCATGAGTCGTCTATCTGCACCACATGCATTTAGGTACCAAGGGAACATGAAGAGGTCATCAGATCCCGTGGAACTGGAGTTACGGGCAGCTATGAATTGCTAAGGTGTGTGGTGAGAACAGAGTCCACGTTATGTGCAGGAGCAATAAGTAGCCTTGGCCCCTGAGCCATCTCTCTAACTTGGATTCTCAATTTTGAGTCAAGAGAAACCTTCACACTGATCGTCTATCCTGCTTGTCTAATCCAATCACAGTAGATGGTAGTGGAAAATTTTCCATGGTTCACCGCTTTACTTTAAAAATTTCTAGACTTGAATGTTTGTCTTCATTAAGTGCCCACCACATACAAATTGTATTGGAGAATACAAGCTCAACTCAGAATGATACATGGAAAGCTGAAAATATACAGCCCAATGGACAAATACCAATTGCAGTATGCAATTTTAATACTTCACAGTATTTACTGCTGAAATAATATGGTCCTGTTATATATCATTTGCTATCACAAAAAGTGGCAAAAAATTTTGCACTCAAATACTCTTCCTAACGTAATAAATTATACCAAAAATGCGCATCCTCGTGGCTCATAAAATGAAGAGATAAAGTCAACACAGATACCAGCTATGAGTCAAGGTCACCTTGGCTACAGTCTAGTCCTAGAAGCAGCACTGAGAAAATGCCTGGGACTGGAACTTCGTTAGATAATCTGAGAGCCGTCACAGTGTTCTTTTAAATCCAGTGACCACGTCCTTCATTACTACAGGAAAATTGTGGAGCTTTCCTATTTTGGTGCGTGTCACACACCCATAGCTTTGTGCAAAAAGACCTAAGAAGTGTGTCTGGATGGTGACGCTGATGATTGATTGACAGAGAGGTTGATGATGATGCCAAGGATAAAAAAATTCTATCTCTCTAAAACCAACCCTTGTAGTCTACTCAGTTAAAAGTAAATGTGAACTATTCCACGGGAGGGCAAGATTTTTTTTTCCTTTCTTTCTTGTTAGGTTTCAAATCTGGGACAAATGACTGAGGTTCCTATTTAACATATCACATATACCTGGCCACCCGATTCTCCCTGTATCCCTGTTTTTGGGCCCTCCTCCTGTCTGGCATACTGGCCTTCTATTCTGAACTATCCAGCCCAGGAGGCTGCACTGCCCTTCCCTATATAATTCAGCCATATTTGTTACCTACCCCTTTCATCTACTCTTCGGGCCTCCTGGCTGCAGCACCTGGCTCTCTTCTTTCCCCTCTTCTGTCACCTCCACCTCTCCTCACATGGCTCAGGGTCATGTCCTCTCCAGACTTTCCCAGATGTCCCTACATCTGGCTGTGCTCTCCCACATAGCTACAACAAAGCTTCTCTGCCAAACCTAGGAGCACCATATCCTTTCCTTCTTATGTGTTTTTTTTTATTCACATCTTTCTCGCCAACACTTTGTGTTAAACAGAAATTAAAAATTATGCAAATATGGCATAGCAAGTAAAGAAGACATTTTAAAGATTAAATCTCAAGCCCGCTGTATTTCAGTTTTATGGGTTTAAAACGCTAAGGCTTGATTATCTCCTTATGCAATGATTAATTATAATTATAATCCTATCTCAAAGATTTGTTAAACTAAAATGAAAGGGAAAGTGCAGAGTGTCTGCCATGATGTCAATCAAGCTTGCGTATGAAGATGAGTTCTGGACAGTAGATGATGCTCAGGGTGACCAGGGCTGGCACCCTCAGTGAGGCCCTTGTCATGACTTCTTCTTTCCTCTGTAGTATATATACTCCAGAGGGTAAATAAATCAGAAGTACTTGATAAAATGCAAATTTTGTTTTCCTACTCTGAATTCTGATTCAAGATGTGCTCAACAAAAGTCCTGGAACTTTACCCTTTCTATTTTCAAGGGACTTAGTAAGTATAACCAACAGCTTTCTGATGGGATTTAAGACCCAATCCACAGGTGGGACCTCAAATATGAGGTCCCGTAAACCTGGTCAAAATCCTGTAGCTGGGGAGCTCATATACCTAAGGAGAGAAACTACTATTGTTATTTTACAAAGTAGACATAGCTACAAACTGGCTTCTAAATTCCTATATGTATACTTAGTAATAAGTGCAGTTCTCACCACTCTACGGATGGTTAACTCAGAGACTTACATCTACTCAAGGGAATAAGCAACTGTGTGATGCTTAGCAACAATGCCACATCTTTAACACCACCACCTCCCCATGGCTGAGGGAATGTTGTGGTAGAGGGGATGAAAAGATAATAAGAGCCAGAGGTTAGGGAGTGCTCCCAATAGAGTGTCACATCTTCTGGATGTGACAGGACCATGCCACTCATAAACTTACAGCAGCTTCAGTTACCACCAAGAGACCTGCACAAGATGAAGCTGCCCGCCAGAGTGGATGACGGAGGGGCTCATCAGCTCCTACTGCTAGCTGAGAGCTATAACAGTCAATGGCTGCTGGAGGAGGAAGAAGCTGTTTTCTTCAGGGGGGTTGCTTCTTGTAAGCACCACACACAAAGACATAAGTGTAGGTTGGATGCTCCCCATTCCCCATAAACATAAGGTCACCCACCACTAACTGGTCTCTGAAAAGAAGTGGGTATGAAGTTCATGAAGATATAAGGGAAGAGTTTAGAGAAGTTGAAGTTGGAAGAGGATGGTCACATGATCAAGATACATTGTATACAAGTATGAAATTGTAACAGAATAACTAAAGTACAGTATGAATATGTTCTCAATGTTATTTAGCTTTTAAAAATCATGTTGTACACAGTGAATTTTTTTCTTGCAATTAAAACATAATAAAATAAAGGGATAAATGTAATTATTTTCCTTGTATCAGGTTGAACCACACTACCAGGATGGTCCAGACAGTGAAACTGCAGCTACTTCAGTTTCTAGCCTCCAAACATGGGAATATAACCCATTGCTTTATAATAATTTGTTATAGAGAATAAATGCCTCTCTCTCATATAATAAACACACACACACACAATTACCTTACAACAAGCAAATGATGAAGAGCTTTATGTAGTCTCAAATCTACTATGTCCCCATGTCTGATCCACACTATATCTATTTTAGTAGCAATTTTAGAAAAATAAGTGACACCCAGGAGACATAACTCTGGCACCCTAACTGATATTCCATTCCTCTGTCTTAGCCAGTAAGGTATGTCCTTTCCCTTGTTTATGACAGTGGCTGTTAAAACTTCTTTCTCTACAGCTAGACAACTAAGCAGTTAATGGAGTACATATTGATTGTTTCCTGGTGTTTGCCTTCATTTTTTATCAGAATATGTTTAACCAGAGGAAAAGGCCTTTTTATACCTGGAAATGCAAAAATCCCATTTTCTTTCTAGACATAAAAGGGCTGAAGAGGTGAGCAATAATTGTAGGAAGCTGTGGAAGAATCGATTGACTATAAGGGCAGTCCTAAGTAGGCCTTATTGACAAATTTAGGTCAATTACTACTCTGTGAAGCCCGAGACACACAGTTGGTACTTTCAGTCTAGGCTGGAAAGGGAGCAACTTCAGAACAATTAGACGTGTCCAACTCTGAAAAGAGAATCACAAATGGCAAAACCTTCCAGAAGGTGTGGAGAATTCAATTTCCTCTCTTCGCTGTCTGTGTTCTCTAGAAGTGCTTATTCTTTAAGTCTGTGTGTGTCTGTCAATAAGAAGTCAATACAAATGATGGTAGGGGAGAGCAGGTGTGAGAAGAAGGGCACAAAGTCTTTGGTAAATAAATGCCTGAGTGTTCTACTGTACAGTATAGTGTGGCTTTGATCATGCTCACTTCAAAACTGCTGGGAGAGTAGTCTTGAAGAGTTCTCTTTACAAAAATAAATAAATAACACAGCTCTGTTAGGTAACACCTATGTTAATGAGTTTAATTTAATCATTGCACAATGCATACATATATCAAAACATCATGTTGTGCCCATAAACATACGCACTATTTGTCAAATAAGAATAAAACTAAGACAAATGACTAAAGAGAAGATTTGCCGAGGGAGAATCGAGCCCTGTCTCTGAGGCCCAGCATCTTCCTCTGCTAAACACATTACACCTTGCCATACCAACTGCACTGCAGACACCGCGAAGGCATAAAAATTGGAACGGTCCCAACATAACCAACTTTATTCCCATCACAGCTTCTTTCTGTCCATGCAGCAAAGAGTCGAAGCCAACCTGTCAAAACTCATCACCTCTCTGCAGTGTTCTCTGACAAGACACTAGGAATGTTAGGAACTTAATCACAGTCACCCTGCCTTCAGGGATTTTTGCCCCAAGAGTGGAAAAACTGACACAGTCTTGTAGTATTCAAGATAAAATAGAATAACCATCACTGTTTTAGGGGAAAAAATTGTAGTAAGGAATGCATGCCATATTGCAAGGGAATCCATAATCCATGTGTGCTTGGGGCACTGTAACTAGCCAGACAGATATAAAAGAACGGTACTGCTCCACTAATTCCCTTCTAGCTTTGGTTGCAGGGTTTCAGTAATTGTTTTACACAACTACAGATTTCTGGGTCTGGCTGAAAAGAAAGGATGGAGAATAGGTAAGATGAGATCTATGTGATCCCAGGTTCAGCTTAACCTGCTCCTTCTAAATGATTTTATGAACTACACAGTCAGCATAACCCCCATCCCAAAGCTGATACTTCAATTTCAGGCTCCGTAGAGTGTGTTATGCTGTGAGAGTGAGACTTTACTTATACTTAATAGCTACTTGTGAATTGGAACATCACAAACCAACCATCTGTATCCTAGGATTGGATATGTGGTTGTTGCGCAATAAATTTTATGTATTAAATGAATAAAATTATATAAAAACAGAACCATTAGAGGGTCAAGTTGAGAGAATTAATAAATGACTACTTGAAATTCAAGTCATAAGATACCGTCCATTTAGCAAGTAATGTTGTCAGATGATTATTTACATGATGGTATAATAAAAATGTTAGTTAAAAAAAAGGAAAGAAAAATTAAGTTGTTGTATTCTAATAGGTTAATAGGTGAGAGGTCAAATGTCACTTTATACTACAAAACATAATGTAACATTTTGAACATAAATTACAAGTACTGGAGAGTACAAAGATCATATTAAAGAACATAAAATGAGCTAAATATAAATTCCTGTGATAATGAAGATGATAAATATATAAATGAACATAAAGTAGCCAAAGTATGTACAGCTGCAGAATATTACATAAAGAGAGAGAGCTGTTCAAGAAGTATAAGGAACAAAGCTCTTGTACCCTATTGAATAATTACAAATTGAAAAGCCAGGAAAAGTTGCATTCACTTCAGTTTTCTTGTAGGTAAAATGATAAAGTTTTCCATTACATACTTTATAAACTTGTAAAAATTAGATAACACAGTCTAGGAGAAAAAACATCCCAGAGATTCCCACTGTAGCCCAAGCTGCCCTGTAACTTGAGAGAAACACATTTCAACCACACCGTTGGGGTGTATGCCCATGGAAGACGGAAAGCAACAAATAAAATGAAAAACCATTGATCTTAGAGAAATGTAGATTAATATATTATATGATATGAAATTTCAGTGGACCCATGGCCATAGAGATAGTGAAAATCAGCCTACCTCCAGCTTAGGCTTAAAAGCCATCTTATAACAAAAATGAACTAGGTGCCAAATACATATGGACTGGACATTGGGAATGTATGCTAAGCCATATAACTCTTATAATTGTGGCCTATTTATTTCTGTTGTTTTGTATTGTATTTATAGTTATAAGAAGAAGAACCATTTTTTGAACTGAAAGGGAGAGCTGTTGGGGGGAAAAAAGAAATACCTTAAACTAAAAAAAAAAAAAAGGAAGGGAAGAGGATGGGGGGGTTGAGGGGGAGGAGGGAGGGGATTGTGATTGAGATGTAACTTGAAGAAATAAAAAATAAATTATTAAAAAAATGAACTAGGTTCTTTCCTGTTTATGATTAAACCTCTGTTTCTCAAGGATTGGGCTATGCCCCACCTGCAACCTTAACTCCTAATGGTTTTGTACTGCCTGTTCCAGGAATGGCAAGTATGTCTTTGTTTCAAAGAGTTGTTCATAACCTATCTTGCAACCCTACCTTTGTTTCAAAAGTTTATATGACCACTGATGAATATCTTGTTATGCCTAGCTTGCAACCATGTCTTTGTTTCCGGATGGGGGTGGGGAGAGACTAACTTGTTATGCTAATATTCTGCTCTTGTAACCCCACCTATTTTGAGCATCAAATCCCCTATTTGGAATCCCCCTACCCTGACCTATAAAAAGCTTTGTCCTCCTCATATCCCATGCTGACCTCTGGAATCCCATCAGGGAGAGGCAGCCTGTGTACAGGAATGGAAAAGCTTGCTTTAGTTAATTGCTTGCTTTAATTAATGTATCCATGATGATTTGGGTCAGTCGTCTTTCTCTCCCATCTGTGGGATTAACAATAGGAACTTGCTAAGACTCTTCCATCACACATATGCCCTCCATTTGTAATTGATGCTTGTATCACATTGAGCCTCTCTCGTGGTTGTCACACATACTCAGTTTTAGTGTGTCCAAAAGCAAACAGGTGAAGCTGACTTTGAAAAATGGTGCAACCCTTTAATCTGGGATGAGTCAGGAAAGGATTCTCACATCCAATCATCTGAAAATAAAGACTCTCAGAAGAGAACAGAAGAAATTTTTTTTTTCTTGAGCAACTGAGGTTTATTCTTATGAGAATTCATGTGAGACTGACATGGAATTTCACACAGCAAAAAAAAAAAAAATTCTGTTTTATCCTGTAGTTTTTTGTTGTTGTTTTGTTTGTTTGTTTGTTTGTTTTTTATTGTCCTAAAGGTAAAGGCCTCTCTATGTGAAATTTAAGGACAGTGAAAGGCCTTGGAATACAAGTAATGACAACTGGAATTAATTCAGTATATCAGCTAAGATAACCTCTTAAACTATGAAATGGGGTTGGACATATAGACAGCAGACATGGCTTTCAGAGCTTTCAAAACAGGAATCAGCCTTCAATAGAGCTAAAAACTCTAAGCTGAGAATGACCTACTTTAGAAAATCATTTACCCTTCTAATCTTTAGTAGAAAGATTAGAACCTCAATAAAGTAGTTTAGATGGTCATTCTCTAGACATTGTTAAATTTGGTTAAACATGAAATGCTGAAGGTTCATCTGGAGTAATAGTCTAGATTAATTTTATCTGTAAAGTAAGAATCAATGCTGTCATCTGTGGCCTTTTACCTATAATGGAATTATGAATTCTGTAATTGTTGTTCATTCATTGTTGATGCAGCACTGGACAAATCTTAGAGCACAAGTAAATCTGCAAATGGCTATTTGGACAGGTGGGAAACTTCTTTTTCAGTAAACAGAAATATAAAAGTTAGGATCTATAGAATCTGAATAGCAAAATGGAATTAGAAGTTACTAGGTGCTTTATGCAACTCGAAAGAAACACTTTTTGGTTTTTTTTTTCATGTATTTTAATTTAGAGATATGAGAATGAGAAGCTGTCATGAAAAGAACTACCCAGCTAGAACATATTAATCACTTCATATAGCAGGAATTGTTGACTAGCTGGAAACACATCAAATTTGATAAGCAGAGCTAATATGTTAGATGGACTTCTCCATTTGTTCCATGGTTAGATACATAGATAATTATTTCTCAACAGATGAGTTAAATTAACTCTGGCAAACTCTCTATAATCTCTCCATAGTGAAAGAGAGACAGACAGAGACAGAGAAGGAGAGACAGAGAGAGAGAAACAGAGAGTGATATACACTACCCATTGGCATATTTGACACCCACAAGATTCTTTGTTGCTCCTCTTTCTTGCTACAAGGAAAACAAATGGATAAGGACTGACTTTATCTATTAAAAATTTGTCTCATTTTCTCCACTTAAGTTATATGTCACCTGTAGTGAGTCATTCTCCTATTTGCAGTCTCAATATTGTTAGCTAGAGAATAAGATGGCTTAAACAGAAAAATAATTTTAACTCAACAAAAACACTTCAGTAATCTTATCTCACTTGATGTGCATGACAGAGAGCTACAAATGGAAGCTGAGACTGTGGTACCTACAGGAGGGAACCAGCCTCAGGCAAATCCCAAGACTTTGTGTTACAAATATGTTGCTCATGCCTTTGTTCTCACCCATCTTCAGAGGCCCCTTGCAGACCCAGTGAGCACTCTAACTTGAGGAAACTGAATTTACTTTGATCATTACTCCTCAGAGCGTCCAAGAAAACATTATCAGTAGGATGGCACAGGGTCTGTGGTAAACCTGGTCTGGCTGACTCAAGTTGAGTCAATTCTGTTACATAGGTGACCCAAATCTAATGAAAACCAAGTTCTCTCTACAATACTTATTGGGAAGTGGTACAGCAGTCTGAAGGAGGGGAGGTTTTAGAGTCGTAATCAACCACAATGCCAATCCTTCAAATGAGCCTAGTTTCTATCCTAGCCTTCACACTTTCAAAATGACACACTAGCAGGTACAGTACAGTATAAATTACCATCAACATTACTTTTCGTGAGATAAATAAAATGCTACCTTTTTCCAGCCTCTATTTGGCTCATATGCAAAAATCACAACTGGAATATTTTAGTATATTAATCGGGAATAGTGATAAGAAGAAATGCAAACAGTTTCGGGGTTCTCGCATTACTTCAGAACGACCAAGGAAGAGGAGACACGATCCTGCTTTCCTATACTGAATTGCAGAGAAGGGAATGACCAGGAGAAATGGTATTTTACCTCATCCTGCATTTGTAGTGCAATGTGGAACAAGATTATTAATGGCATCCTAGCTGATTGTTTCTGCTGAGGGTGTAACTCCAGCCACAAATCGAAGATAGAAAGTCCAAATAAATATCTGAGGGTTTAGTGGAAGTGGGGAGTCTGAAAGGGGTTGAGTTACATTACACATTAAGTAGGGTAGGCCCCAGAAATAGGCTTTGTGATGATTAATCTTGATCAACTTGATTGGACTGAGACACCTAAGAGATTATTAAAGCATACTTCTGGTGATGGCCCTGAAGCTGTAAGGGGAGATACTTAGCATGCAGGGCAGCAGCTCAAGGGGAAAGTCCTGCTCTGAATATATGTGCAGCAGCAGTTAACAGACCAGAACACTAGACAGAAGAACATGAAGAGAGAAGGAGCGGGCCAGTGGGTGCAAGCTCCATTCTTCATGCTGTGTCTCCTGCTGTTGCTCCTACCCGAGGATAGGAATCCAGCATCCTCAGGCTCCCAATGAAGACTCGCACTCTGGGGGAGTCTTCCAGATCTCCAACTTCAAGCTGGCACAGCATCGTCGATCCCTCTTGTTCAGATGTTCCAGCTTCCGGGGCTGAGTAACTGCTGTACTTTCTGGCTTGGCAGCATACAGGCAGCCATTGCTGTATGACCTTGTAGCAACCTAACTGCCAGTCTAATGAATCTCATCTACAAAATCCTGTATATGCTGGCGAGGTTGTGGAGAGAGGAGGACACTCCTCCATTGCTGGTGGGAGTGCAAACTTGTACAACCACTATGGAAATCAGTCTGGTGATATCTTAGAAAACTTGGAATAGCTCTACCTCAAGACCCAGCTATACCACTCCTGGGCATCTGTCCAAAAGATTCCTCACCAAACCACAAGGACATCTCCTCAACTATGTTCATAGCAGCTTTATTTGTAATAACTAGAAGCTGGAAACAACCTAGATGTTCCTCAACCAATGAATTGATAAAAAAAAGCTGTGGTGCATTTACACAATGGAATACTACTCATCTATCACAAACAATGAAATCGTGCAATTTGCAGCCAAATGGATGGAACTATAAAAGCTCAGCATGAGTGAGCTAACTCAGACTCAGAAAGATTCACATGGCATATATTCACTTATAACTGGAGTTTAGCCATTATAGTACAGGATAACTATCCTAAAACCAACAGACCGAAAGAAACAGGAACATAGACTTTGTAACCTGTTAGTGAGACACTTTGCCCTAGTGGAGCTCCCATGTAGGCTCCCAGTGCAAGAGGAAGCTCTTAGCCCTCATATGACTGCTGAACGGAGGGGGGCTGATATGTAGGGCACCCCACACCAGAAGACTAAGATGGGTGGGAGAGGGGGAAAGGTTGGGAAGGTGGGACTGGGAGAGGTTGAGGGAGGGAACTGTGATAGAGATATAACTTGAAGTAATAAATAAACATTAAAAGAAAAGAAAAAGAAAGTTCAAGACCAGACTTGACCTTCCTGGTAGGAAAAAACTGAGCAAAAGTTAGAAATGTGAATTTGTCATGGAACACCGCAAGTTAAATCTATGTTTACAGGCATCTATTAGACTGCTGAAGGCTCAAAATAAAAATGAGTGAATGAATTGAATGATTTTTCTCAGGTGCTAGCTTTCAAACTATTATAATGAATAATGAACACTATATCTAATTACCATTTATAAGAGGGTTGTAGTAATTGTTGAGGCAAAGTCTCTGATAATGCAATTTTAAAAAAGAAAGGATTATTTTGACTCCCAAGCCTAAGGTGCAGTACATTGTGACAGGGAAATCATGGCGGCAGGAAGTAGAGGCAGCTGATAAACGTACCAGGCAGCAGACGGTGGTGCTTTGAATGGGAATGTCTTCCAGAGAGTCAGATATCTGAACACTTGGTTCCAAGTTGGTTGTGCTTTTGGGGAGGATTATAAAGTGCTGCTGAAGAGTGTGCATCACTGAAAGTAGGCGTCGAGAATTCACAGCCGTATGCCCCTCCTCATCACTCTCTTCCTCTCTCTCTCTCTCTCTCTCTCTCTCTCTCTCTCTCTCTCTCATTTGTGCTTGGTACTGAGGATATAAGCTTCACCCTCCCTTACCTGCTGCCATGCCTGCTGCTTGCTGCTGTGCCGTGACAGACTCTTACCTCTCTGGAGTTGTAAGCCCAAATAAACTTTTCCTTTTATAAGTTGCTTCTGATCATGGTGCTTTATCACAGCAACAGAAAAGCAAAGGACACACAAAGGGTTGTGATTGCTTGTGTTTCAGCTTGCTTTCTCCTTTTTATTAGATCTTGCACACTTCCCCACAGAATGGTGTTAACCGCTGGCAGGGTGCACCTTCCCCTCTCAACCAATCTAGTCTAGAATCTTCCTCACAGACACGAGAGACATTTTGTCTCATAGGCAATTCTAAACCAGTAAGTTCAAGATCAATATTAAGCACCACAACACGATTTTGAATTTTTCTTCCTAGCATTGGAAATAATCATCATTTTTAAAAGATGATAAGAGAGGCATTGGGGAGGTAGTTCAGCTTCTGAAGTACTTGTCATGCATATATGAAGACCCAAAATTGGATCTTTAGCATCCAATTAACAGGGGTAGTGGCAGGTTTGTATTGCCAATGCAGAGTTTGGTAGGTTGGACTCTAAAATTCATTGGTCAGCTATTTTAGCTAGTTTGTATATTTGATGAGACGTTGTCTCAGAAAAGAAGACACCCAATATTAACCTGTTGCTTGCCTGCATGCAACACACACACAGTATGACCAACTTTAGAATAATGCTACAATGACTTATCTGATTCTCCTTACTAAGCTTATATCTTCTGTGAAATGCTGGCTTTTCAATCAATTTAAGATGATATCCCACTTGTAAAACCATTCATATTCTAGAAACCAGTTTAGATTTATTGATCTGTTGCAAATAAGGATGACAATGTACAATGATGAATATTATCTTAGCCCTTATTTTTTGTAAAGGATTTTGTAAACTAAATTCTGAGTTATAAGGGACACAAAACCACTGACTTGAATATTTTCAAATTCTAGTACATTAGTTGACAGAGCACAATGATTATATTATGCAATTTCTCTTTCCATTTACCTGAATTCTTTTCACCTTCAGTCTTCCGTGTCCTAATCTTTCAATATTCCATTCTAATCCTTTGAAAGACATAACATGATTTTTTTTTTACAGGAAATAAATTTGCCCTTCAACTTCTTAGAGCTCCTTTCTCTCATTTTATATTACAGACAGTTTCTCATTTTATGGTATTATTGTTACTTACTTTATTGTCTGTTAAGAAAAAAAAAAGATGTATTCTTGGCCAGGGAGATGGCTCAGAGGTAAAGACAGAAATCTAAGGACATTAGGGAAACACACTGTGGAAGGAGAAAACCAACTCTTGCGAGTTATTCTCTGACCTCCACAACATGACACATGTGTGCCTTTCCTCCTACCATACAGACACAGAGAGACATGCATGCACACATGCATCCATGTGCATACACATATATAGACAAAAATAAATACATTTAATAATTTACTTTAAGACATAGCTTTTGCTCTTTAGGATATGCTTTTCTCCAAGATGAAGAAAAGAACATGTTTGGCTTTCAGGAAGTAAGAACAAGTTAGTTTCAAGGAGAAAATAAAAGCAACTTTAGATATCTGTAAACAGCTTTCAGTTCTGAAGGCAGTGAAGTAAGTTCTTAATTATTAAAAGGAACACACATATGCACATGCTGAATAGGAATAAAAGAGTATGCAGGCTTTAAAGACAAAATAGCTTGTCAGGAAATAGCATACCAGAAGTGAAATTAAGTATAATCACTCTTTGACCTGTGTCTTTCTTGTGGCTAATGTATCATTAAGACCTTAGCAGTGCCTGACTTGTTACTACATCTTTAAGAAAGTAAATACATATATACTATATAGGCAAAAAAAAATTTAAATCACAAAACCCCTACACTTTCACATTGTACTACATAAAACCCAAAACCAAATGTTAGGATATCTAGATGTTAAAAATGAAAATACATCGTATCAGAACCTGCGGAATGTAGCTGAGTCTGCTTGGAGAACTCATCACAGTATGTATTCTCTGAGACTAACGAAGAAAAGTGAGTAACCATGATAAGCATGCATCTTCAGGAATTAAAAGATTAACAAACGTTAGGAAAGTTGAAGGAAGAGTAGTTGGATGATTAAAACAGATTACTATAGTATAAAGAAATATGGTAGGATAAGCAAGTAATTATAAAAACAGATTATTTGAAAATAAAATAATAGGCATCTGCTTTTAGTTTCCTGGACACCTGATCACTCCAGAGAGGCAGCTGTTTGCTGTGGGTACCACTCTCCACTGAGTTGAACATCATACCTGCCTCTCTCCTTACCAGATGCCAGCAGTTCTCCCCTGACTAATTGTAACAATGCAAATGTCTGTCAATTCATCAATTTTATTCATGAGAAATCGAAATTGTCCCAGTTGAGAACTACTGAAGTAGCTGACTCAACGTGAATGCAAGGGCTTCAAAGATGGCTTGGTAATTAAGAGCACTTTCTACTCTTCCAGAGAATCAGAGTCTGTTTCTTAACCCTCATGTGATGGGGTGGTGTTAAGCATTCTAAATGTTAATTGGTCCTGTTTGCTGTCTGTTACTTAATTGACTCTGATTGGTTAAATAAATGCTGAGGCCTGGAGATTGGGCAAAGACAGAGGTAGGCAGGACTAAGGTTCGTGGGCTTTTAGAGAGATACAGAGCATCTTGGGAAGAGATTGCTGGAGAAGAAGCCAGGAGTAAATAAGGAAGATACGTCATGGGGTAGATTAAAGAAGATCCTTCCATGTGACCTGGAACATCGGCTTAGCGTGGAGAATAAGAGTCCAAAGGGACGTATGTATATATGGGGTTATATTTGGGTAATAGAATTATGAGCTAGCTAAGATGGGCTAGGATTGCACAACCCAGGCCTAGGCTTGCTAAAATCCACCTGGTGTCTGTGCGTATTAATTTATAATAGCGGGTTAAGGATTAACGCCGCCCACCAATTAAAGATAATATAAATACTGGTTAAGCAATTTAATTAGCCATATTTTTTTTTCTACACTCATGTTAGGTGGGCTCACAACTTCCTGTAACTCCAGCTCCAGAGGATCTGAAGTCACCTCTGTGTGCATCCCAGGCCTTGGCCCTAACAGTTTAGATTTGGAGTGATATCCAAAAACTCTTGCAGTGAAGGTTTATCTTTAGCTGTGTGCTATTTTGAGGTGGATGAGCCTTTAGGAAGTGAGGTCTTAGAGCTAAAACGATGGTTTGGCATTTAAGAGCATGCACTGTTCTTACAGAGGACACAAGTTGTGCTCCCAGAACCCACATCAGTTGGCTAACAACAGCCTATGACTCCATTTCTAGCAGGCACTGCTCTCAGGTTATACAAACTCACACACATACGTACATAATTAAAGGTAAAATCAAATCTTTATAAAAAAGGCGTGAGGGCTACTGGAAACTCTTGCTTACTGGGATGGAAGGTCCTCAACCCCTTCCTCTTCCTCTGACCTCACATGCCAGCCATGAGGCAAGTGGCTTTTTGTCCTCCATATGCTCACACCATATTTCACAACTTGATTACAGGTCCCAAAGCAAAAGGGGTCAAGTGATCATGTGCTGAAACCCACGAAACTGCTGGGAATCTAAATAAAGTTTTCCTCTTTATAACTTGATATCTCAGGCATTTAACTACAAAACCAGAAAGCCGCCTTGGAGAGATTCAGAAATATTTAATCAGGCAACAATTATACACTACTCTCCACTTATCAGGTGTTTACTGGGAATCAATCCCATGCCAGATGGCATGCAAACAACATAGAAAGCTGCAATTTCGTGGCTCTGCTCTCAAGAGCTCACACAAAACTCACACAGGAAGAAGAAGATTTGGTGGAACATGATGTGAGTCATTCTGTTTAGACCAGTAGCCATGAGCAACAGTGAGAGAGAGAGAGAAATGAAGGCTGAAGCAGCAATAAACCCAGAGCATCAGAGAATCTCACACACCAGCGAATACACACACAGGGCTTCACTGAAGCACAGGTTGGCACAGAGTTCTCACTTCATGGTATTGTACACCAAAGTAGATTAAAAGCTGCAATTACTGAGCTAATTAAAATTTGACTTCTCAGTTGGAGAGGCACATTGCATATCCACTTGGCTCATTGATTTCCAATAAGTTTGCTTGTGAAAGTGCTGTGATTATGTCAATAGTTTTAAAGACCAAATTGTATGTCCTTGGAGAAAATTCATATTTTAGGGGAATTCCTAGTTGTCTCATCTCATCATGAAATTCCATGTAAGTTACAACTTTAAAACATAGATTTCTTGCAAAACAGACACAGGAACGGTAGCTTTTGTTTTAAAATAGCTTCTCAAAAAACCATTTCTCCAATCAAAAGAAAACTGTGAGTTAAAAATATGAATTTAAATTTTGATATTTTTAGAAAAAAATAATTAAATATTTAATAGTATGAACTTGTGAAAAGCATTTAAAAGACAGTAAAATATGCCAGGCCTGGTGGCATGCACCTTTAATCCCAGCACCCGGGAGGCAGAGGCAGGAAGATCTCTATGAGTTGGAGGCCAGTATGTTCTATAAAGTGAGTCCTGGACATCCAGGGCTCTGTTACTCAGAGAAACCCTGTCTCGAAAAACAAAACAAAACAAAAAACCAGAAACAAAAATAAAAACAAAAACAAAAAACAACAACAACAAAGCCAGTAAATAATACTTGGGCTCTTTTGGTGACATGGATGATCACTTAAACTAGAAAGGGCAAAGATCAACGTCATGAAGTACAGTGTAATTCTACATGACAAAAGCGCATAAATGAAACAAATCCCCTCCCACAGTAGATATTGCAGTTGAACAAAATCATGGTAAATGAATATTATGCTAAATTTCTGAGTTTTGAAGCATTTAGCATTTTTTCAGATGGAGGCATCTTTTCTATGACTCAAGTTTTAAGGACTTGTTTTATCTGTTATAGTGGCCTTTCTTTCTGGGGATTGACTCCACTGTCTGATACAAACTGTAAAGTATTACAAAAACCTACAGCAATCCCTAAGGAACTAAACACATTGAGAATGGGGAAATGGTGACATGAGAAGCTGCTGAGACAGGATTGCCACATCCCTCACACTAATCCAATCCTGCAGCAGGTTTCAGCCTCATCACCACAACTGAAGAAGACTCAGTAATTCTGTATGCAGAAAAGACCTCAGCATGGAGCAGTTGATTCTAAACTTTGCATTGCTGCAGTTTTTTTTTTTTTTCCCACCAGGCTACAGGAGCATTTGTTTGGAGTCTAATAGCTTAAAGGTCAATTTATTTGCAGGTATCCATGCATACAATTAGGTATGACTCAAAGGATACCACTCAACTCAGAAGTATCTACTCAATGTGATTTAAAGTCCAGCTAACTTTCACTGTATCTTAGCATCTTAAGGAAAGAATTTCAGCAGTGTGATCTTGGTGATAGCATATGCTTAGCTAATCACTTTCCAAAACCTGTGCCTAGAGATTACTGGCAGAGATTGACAGGTCGAGGTCAAGACTGTAATTGTCTTCTTATACAGTTACTGAATCTCCCATAGTTAATGAGGAATGTAGAAAAGTAGAAAAACCTGAAAAACTTAAACTTGGAAAGGATTTTTTTTTTTTTTTTTTTTTTGGCTTTTCGAGACAGGGTTTCTCTGTATAGCCCTGGCTGTCCTGGACTCAATTTGTAGACCAGGCTGGCCTCGAACTCGCGAAGATCCGCCTGCCTCTACCTCCAAAGTGCTGGGATTAAAGGCGTGCGCCACCACCGCCCGGCAGAAAGGATTTTTAAACTGTGCGGACTTAAGGGAAAACAGAGGGACATGTTATGATTCCAAATAAGAACCTACAATTGAAATTTGTAACAACAATAAAAACAAATCTAGTTCCTTATAGCGGAGCTCTGGACATGAACTTAAACAAAATGGTGAAGTCAAATTTTATTGGAATCCAAACACTGCCTTGTAGACTGAGCTAGCTGATCCTTCATGTCTCTTTAATAGTCTGTGATCAATTATGAGAACCATAAAGAGCAAGTATAATTTGTAAATACGATTTTTTCTGTGACGCGTTACTGTCAAATAACAGTAGTGGAGACTTAGGACATTTGCTTTTTCTGGGACAAATTTCATATGTCCATCAGACATGATACACAGGTTCAAAGGTGCTTGACAACAAAAGTCACGAGTGGAAAATTAGTATAATAGTCATCAATTAAGATATGTTTGAAGTATACACTGCACCTAAAAGTTTTCCACAAATGACAGTCCTGACAGTTTTTGAAATGGTTTCCCACATCTGTCGATTTGGCCCAGGATGAAACTTTCTTGGGCCTCCTGCTGTTGCCTTCAGCTTCCTTAACATGCTTGTGTTCTCTAAACATAGGAGGTATCATTATTCATCCTGTGTAAGTGACACTGCATAACTTACCACATCCTCCAGATGTGGCTCTCTGTTGTTCTGTGTTTTAGGTACTTGAAGCTTTTAGATGCTTAAAGTTGTATGCACTCCAAAACAACTTATTTATTATTTCACAGATTTTATAACAAAAAGAAGTTTAAAACCTTAAGAAATTATTGACAATATTGACACTTTCTACTAAATTCTACCTACTTAGTGAACCATATTATTATTTATACTTAATTTTTTGCACTGAAATGAATGTTTCATTGAAAAAGAATCAACACAATTTGACTGAATTGACTGTTTATTTTTGCTATGAATTTTTTGCTTTGCTCAGAAATATTTCCTTCAGAACACAATCATATTTTAAATTCTTTTTTATTACATTTATTTATTTCTTCAAGTTATATCTCAAACATAGTCCCCTCCCTTCTCCCCCTCCTGGTCTCACCCTCCTACCCTCTGCCCCTCCCCCTCCTATCTGCTTTTTTTTTTTAATTTTAAGGTGTATCTTTTTCCCCCCAACAGCTCCTCATTTTAGTCTGAAAAAGGGCTCTTTTCTTATAACAATAAATACAATACAAAACAATGAGAATAATTAGGCCACAATTATGAAAATTATACAGTATGACATACATTCCCAATGTCCAGACCATCCATATTTGGCAACTGATATTAATATTCTATTATCTATACATCTATCTCAATGTGTTTAAAGTTCTATACCTAACTAACCTAACTAAATTTCCATCCTAACTTGCATTACCAACTTAAAAACATCCTCTTAGACCTAGAACATCCTTTTAATTCCAAAACAACTTAAAATTTAACTGTGAGACTATAACTATCTAGTCTTCAACCAAATCAGAGAACTGAGAAGGATAAATATAGCTGAATATATAGGAAGTGCAGAGCCAGCAGCTTCCAAAACTAAGAAATGGCAGACAACTGGCTGTCTGGACAGTCCCCAATTTCTCTCAATACATTGGAGCATCTATCTTCCACCTTTTGCCCCAGGATCTCTGACAGACATTAATTGTAAAGCAGGAAATATGAAGGACTTGCCTACCCTGTCTTGGCAGAGCTAGGCTGTCGACTTACCTGCTTCCAAATTTTGTCCTTTTTGGACAGCATTCTGTCTACAGTTGAAGCAAGGGATTTTTCTTGCCCAGTGACAAGCTTGCCACTAATGCCACCATCTCCAAATGGAGATTCTTCGATGCTCATCATCTACTTGGAGTAGAATGGGGGGAGGTGCTGTCAGGAGTTGAAATGTCTCAATATCAAAAAATTTTAAGCAAACATCTTTGAATGCCATATTGCACAGATCTCTTGATGTTTTTGAAGACCACCTTTCTATCTCCTTATATTTGGATAAGCAAATGTTGTTTGTCTCTTAGCAACTTGATTTCTGATTAACTTAGAAAACATCTGTGATAAACTACACTAGTACCTAACAAAATGACATGTTTGAATGACTATTAGTTTTCATTTCTTAATTATCCTAAACAGTTTGTGACAGTTGCTATCAGAAGGCCAAAATTTCACATTGCATTTTTAAGCATTACATAGGTACCATAAAAAGAGTTAACCTTAATAGTGTATCAATATAAAAATATCAATACCGATGTAGCCAAATATAATTAAAATATAATTACATCATTTCCTTTCCACTCTTTCCTCTGTCTAACCTATCCTAAAAACTTCTTACCACTCCCTCTCAAAATCATGGCTTCCATTTTTTTAGTTGTTATTGCTACACACACACACACAAACACACACCCACGCCTAACTACATAAATATGACATGCCCAGTACATTTAGTGTTACTTAATTTTTAAATTCGTAAACTATTTTATTAAAATTTACTGTAAATAATTTGTACATAAAGTAAAACATTCTCCAAACAGCTACACCAAGTGAGGACTAAGCATTCAAACAAATGGACCAGTAGAGGACGCTGTTTATGCATACCGCAATAGATAGATATATTAGTTTTATCAGCTATTTTTAGACTCTGAGATGCAGTCGTGAAAAAGCTCCATCAACTACAGCTAAAACTGAGTAGTTGAAACCATTAAATAATGACTGTGACAGTACTTTTTATTATCAAGTTCACGTAAATGCAATATACTGTGACATTTTAATAAGAATCATAAGCTCTTTGGGGGAAATCTATTCAATATAACCCCCATGACAAATGATTTTCACAAAGCAGATATTTTTTACATGAGAATTGGCCTAGTAACATACTATTATAGACAACCAAGATGCAATCTAGTACATTGTTTTAAAAGCCTGCCCACCATTATTTATAGCAATCCATGCAGGAGGTACTCAGCCTAGCTCTCAGTGTAAAACAATAAGGCTGCTCAAACAAATTCAGTCAATTTTGTGGAACAATTGCAGACTTTATTGTCCTCATATATTTAAAATACAGTAATGCATTAAAAAGGCTTCTTTACTAGTCATGAAGAGGGAGAGGAGAGAGTATGGCTCACTGTCTTTAGAGATGTGAGCTTTAAAACACAGAAGACTATCTACTGTTCTTAACACATAGAGTCTGAGTCTTACACGAATCAAAGTTCCGCTCTCATGCTAGATAAAATTGCCTCCTTATTTCTGTTTATTCTGACTACCTTTTGCATTTGGCATTTGGCCCTTGGATTGCCATCCTTTGCTGAAGATGTTTTCAGAGAAACAGGTTTGATCTGAATTGTTGTCATCCAGGTTGATGGGTTTGATCTAAGCTAAATCCAGGACAGAAACCCAGGGCTCCTGAGGACTCTTAAGCACTATGAAAACATCCACGAGTTGTGATACTGATCTCCACACTTCAAACTTCAGAAGAAAATTATTCTACGATTGATTATTAGCATGAGTGATTTTGTTAAACGATATTACATTTTTACAAAAATAAATTACATTTCAATATTAAAATTCTGTTCATGACATATATGTCTAATTAAGAATAATAGTGTTCATTTCCTGTTGGCAATAACTCAATGATAAATATAAAACATTAAAAACATTGTTTTTTTCAAATACTTCATCAACTGAGAAGTAGGGAGCAATGCTTACAGCCTTCATTTTAGTAAAATGTAAGCAGAACATGCAGTGGAAGCCTTGAAGGGACGAAGAGTTCAGTGAATTATGTAGCAACTAGGAACATTTTTTTAAGCTTTTTTTTTTTGGTTTTTCGAGACAAGGTTTCTCTGTGTAGCCCTGGCTGTGCTGGACTCACTTTGTAGACCAGGCTGGCCTTGAACTCACAAAGATCCGCCTGCCTCTGCCTCCCAAGTGCTGGGATTAAAGGCGTGCGCCACCACCGCCCGGCTTTTTTAAGCTTTTAATTTCCATGGAGTACAAAGGAAGTTATAAGTATGCTATAATAAAGTTGTAGCATATACAAATAAGGTTATAATTTTGTATACTTAAAATTAAACATATAACATTAAATCCATGAGCTGGTATCCACACAGCACTCTTACATGTCAAAATTAGGGTGGATAATATTTCATTACCAGTGCTTAGACATTAGTGTCTAACATGAGCAAATGCAATTTAATATAAGACAGAATATACCGGTGTCTATGATAATGGGCCTTAGATAAAGATAATTCAAAGTATTAAACTGACTATGACTCAATAAAGGAAAGCTACTGAGGCACAAATTTGTGTGTTTTACCATTCTCTCAGGAAACATTCAATCACACCAGTGTTCTGGGATTAAGGACACACATCCCAACACCACTCAATTTATTTCTGTTGCTGATCTAACATTATAGGTCTTTGTGACTCCTCTAACACAACACAAAATCTCCTAAAAAGTTACACAGTTTTTCCTCTGAAATCAGAGAGAATTCTGGGATTCTGTTGCTGATGAGAAGAACTTACTCTCATTCTGCCAGGGAAGACACTGCGATTTTCTTCATTCCCTCTTCTCTGTTGCCTCCCTGACTCCTCCTTCTCGACATCATATATAGAAGATTTCCTTGCTTATGACTTTGTCAGTGCCAAGTATCCACATAATAATTGGACATGTATTCACACATAGGAGAACAACAACTGCATGTTTCTGTGGGTGGGAGAGAATCAAAGACAGGAAGGGGGGCAGATGAGGTGGAAACTTTTCAGTGCACATTTTGGGAATTCTGTGACACCATGGTCAGCCTAACTCATGTATGTGCTCTCCACACCTTGGACCATAACAGGCTGGAATTAGAAAGTCATTAAGCTTTGCATTAATGCTCCTATGAATTAAAAGACTATGAGTGGTTATTGTTATACTCAATAAGCAAAGTTAAGACTAAATCCTACTTGATAAACTGTACTATAAACCGTCATTTGGTTTTGGTCCTTACCATAAATAACAAGTCCTCATGTCTACTCTGCCTTTGGTTTTGTAGACCTGGGGGTTGAACCTAGAGTCTTAAGCACCCTACCACTGAGCTTTATTCTTCTGTGCTAACTTGTTCTTAGTGGGAAAAGCAAGAAGACTTAACAAACAACACCTTACTGCCCCTATGAACAGCACCACCACACTCTCCAGAGTTGAAGTTACAAGAGACTCACGCAAGGAGAAGATAAGTCCATCCTCAAAACAGGAAGATATTTCATAATAGAAATTTTGAGGGGATACCACTCTTATGTCCAAACATAAGCAAACCAGAGGTGTTTAACTCTATCCAAGGAAAAGAATTTTTATTCCTGACTTAAGAAGAAATGGTGGAGAAAGCGGAACCATCGTACATTGCTGGTGGGAGTGCAGGTTTGTGCAACCACTATGGAGGTCAGTCTGGCGATATCTTAGAAATCTTGGAATAGCTTTGCCTCAGGACCCAGCCATACCACTTCTGGGTATACATCCAAATGACTCCTCACGGAATCATAAGGAAGTTTCCTCATCTATGTTCATAGCAGTCTTATTTGTAATAGCTAGAAACTGGAAACAACCCAGATGTCCCTCAACTGAAGAATGGATTTAAAAACTGTGGTATATCTACACAATGGAATATTACTCAGCTATCAGAAACAATGAAATTATGCAATTTGCAGCCAAATGGATGGAACTAGAGAAGCTCATCCAGAGTGAGCTAACCCAGACTCAGAAGGATGCACATGGTATCTATTCACATATAGTACAGGATATATATACTACAACCAACGCACCAAAGGAAACATGGACATAGACTTTTTATTTATTTATTTATTTGTTTGTTTTGTTTTTGTTTGTTTGTTGGTTTGTTTTTTAGTTTTCCCTCCCTGGCAATGAGACACTTTTCACTGGTGGTGCTGCTTTGTAGGCCTCCAGTGTATGAGGAGGCTCTTGGCCCTCATATGACTTCTGAACTTGGGCAAGGGACAATTATGTAGGGACACTCCACTCCAGAGGAGTGGGATAGAAGGGTTAGGGAGTAGAGGGTGGGAGGGCGGGGCTAGGAAGGGGGGAAAGAGGACAATATGATGGAAATGTAACCTGAAGCAATAAATAAATAAATTTATTTATTAATATATATATATATATATATAAAGTAAAAAAAAAAGAAGAAGAAATGGTACCACTACCACTGATTGACAAAGGAAAGGAAATGTTGTATTCCCAGTCATTTTCTTCTAACTAGAATTAATGGTTCTGCTAAATGTGCCCCACTGCCAAGTGTTTCAAACATAATCACCAAGTTCAAATAATACAATGATCATCTTCATTTGAACAGTGAAAGTTATGTACAAACCACGATGGGATAGTAGTGAAAAAAATGTTTTTTAACATATTACTTTATTTATGAGACACTCATCTCTGTGAAATGTAAACCAAAAGAGACTCAAGAAAGATTAGTGCTAATAAGAAGCACTCTATATAGCCGGGCGGTGGTGGCGCACGCCTTTAATCCCAGCACTTGGGAGGCAGAGGCAGGTGGATCTTTGTGAGTTCGAGGCCAGCCTGGTCTACAAAGTGAGTCCAGGACAGCCAAGGATACACAGAGAAACCTTGTCTCGAAAAACCAAAAAAAAAAAAAAAAAGCACTCTATAAAATGTGATTTTCATTCTGCTTCATATTTAAGCCTTACGTTCAGTATAACCTCCAGGAAATGATTGTCTTCACGTGAAAGAAAACTAGAAAAAGAAATGAAATCCTACCAACAGCTTAGCTATTTAAAAGTATAAAATACTCTTCTTTGACAACATATTCATAAACAATTAATGGGTTCATGTATTATTTCCCTTCCAACAGAATATAAAACATACTGACAAATTGGGATGCTGAAGTGCTTGTCATATAAGTGTGAGGACTTGACTCAATGCAGAATTCACATACAAAGTCAGGTATAGCAGTGTGAGTCTGTGTTTCCAGTGCTGGAGAGGCAGAGGCAGGAAGATCCCTGGAGCATGCTGGCCAGTAGTCTAGCTGAATCTCTTAGTTCCAAGTTCAGTAAGAAATGAACCCCCACAAATGTAAGGTGGACAGCACCACAGAAGGACATCCCATGTTAACCTCTGCCTTCAGAGAACACATACAACATACATATTTGTACACACAGAAACACAGAGAGAGAATAGGAAAGAAATCCTCTTATTTCTATTTTTTTTTTTTTGATCGAGAAATGTACCCTGACTTTCAATGACAAACAGGAGCCTGAGGTCCCAGGGAACTTGGGATCTGAAACTTCTTGATCACCCTGATGTTTTATAAGTTATTCAGCCACTTCCTTTCAGCCACCAGATAATAGTATTTCTGCAAGCAGAGAGATCACTCTATTGATCTTGGACTTTTCCCCTAGACATGAAAATACTTTAGATGAGAGAACGGGAAGGAATAGTAAGAAAATACTGAGAAATCATGAATCTTGGCCAGACCCTCATGGGTTACATAAATGCCCAACAGAATGTGCAGCAAGCAGATAGAGGGATGGAGCAAAAAATGAGATAGAAAAACCAAGAGGGGGAAAAGAGTTAGGAAAATTATCTCTAGTAAACTCAAGGAACCAAGAGCCTGAGGAAATCATTGTGTTCTGTATTCGTGTGATTTTCTATAAAACATGTCAAAATTATAAAGTAACTCAATACTGAAATCATTTAAAAGGATTAACTACAAAAGATAGGATGTGCCTCAAGCCACAGTGTTATTGTGATTGTGTGTCCTGCTCTTCATAGTTCTGCAGGAAAGCTGAGTGAGTCCTTGACTCTGTAAGTGTAAAACTGATTATGAACTTTTTTCCAAAGCTGAACTTAGTTTATGAAATGTATTTACTTTATAAAGGGAATGAATCATGCATTGTTGTTACCAAAGGACCAGTCATTAATGGTATTTCTAACCAAAAGCAGATATTGAGATGCCACCTTACTCTTTTTGGTGAAATACTTAATTTGATACATAAAAATTATATTTATTCATAAAGCATAATATGATTTTTAAAAAGTAAGTGTTCAAATGGAACTAATTAACACATTTGTTACACCACTGAATTGTGACCTTTTGTGGTAAGAGTGAATATGCTGTGCTCTTAAAGATTTTCAAAACTACAGTACCTGTGGGCACCATGCTATACAACTGATCTTGTCTTGTCTATCTAACGTGTAACCTTTGACAAATATTTACTCATCCTTTCCATCATTCCTCTCCAAAGCCCTGACAAACATTAGTCTAATTTAATGTTGTTTGAATTTTTAGATTTTTAGATTTTTTTTTCAAGACAGGGTTTCTCTGCATAGCCCTGGTTGTGTTGGGACTCACTCTGTGGATCAGGCTGGCCTTGAATTCACAGATCTGCTTGCTTCTGCTTCTCAATAACTTGGATTAAAGGTGTGTTTCAACTGGCAAATTTTTAGGTATTGTACAGAAGTGAGATCATGCAGAATTGATTTGTGTGGCTTATTACACTTAATGTAATAAGTGTCCTTCAGGCTAATGTATGTCTATAAAAGACAATTTACTTATCTTAAAAGAGTGAAAAGATTTAATTGCAAATATACTACATTTAACATTATTTATTCACATATCAATAGCAGCCTTAATAGAATGAAACTTCTGTACCAACACTATGCATGCAATTTTAAAAGCATGTTACATCTACCTTCAGCATAATGGTGCATATAGAACACTTGACAATGAATACCTGAAGATGATCGATCACAAAGGCTATTTCAGAAACATGTACAAAGGACAATTGCAATGGTTGTGATACTGGACCATATCGTTCTATAATTTAAAGTTGCCTTAAAATAGCTGATTACCAAATAGACAAAAGTTCAGATACTTGAGCTAATATGCGAGCATTAAAATATAAAACTGGAGATACGCAGAGTTACGCAGGCTTACAATCCTGTCTACCAGTCTAGGCCATGGGATGAGCTTGAGGCTGGCATAGGCTCCTGTTTCAAAAATAAATACGATAAACCTTGTGAAAACATTATTTTGGGAAAACTACTCACTACTTTAGAAGCACACACATGTACACTCATTCACACACACGCGCGCGCTCGCACACACACGCGCACACACACACACACACACACACACACGCACGCGCGCGCTCACACACACGCGCGCTCGCACACACACACGCGCGCGCGCTCACGCACACACACGTGCACACACACGCGCGCGCACACACACGCGCGCGCACACACACACGCGCGCGCGCACACACACACACACACACACACACACACAGGTTAAAATCGAGGTATCCTAGAACACGATGATGATGCTTCCACTAAGCACTACAGCATAGCCAATCAAAAGCACAGTGTGAGCAAAGAGTTAGCTTTAGAGCTTAGCTTGTTAGTCACTGGGGTCCCATAGGCTATTGCTAATAATATTAATTATTCTCCAGAACTTTAGAGTAAGATCCTACCACTGACGACATCACATAAGTGAGCCATGAACAAGGTGCTATCAAGCTGGTACTTACCAGGAAGATTCATCCCTACAAGCTGTATTTTTTCCCTTGAAGGTGCTATGCACACTACCAGAGGAGAAGAGTAATCATCAGTCTTAGCCAGCTGCCAATCCTGGGAGCTAAAATAATGGCTGGCCTGGCAAGACCTACCCACTGGTGCAATAGTGGCACAAGCATCATGGTTGTTACCAAACCACTGTCAGCTTGGACTTAAAGCCCACTCTAGAAAATGAAATGCACACCTAACATCATTATCTGAGCTAAGAACCTACGGCTAGACAGGTCATAAGCCTTAAGGAAGAACATATTGCTGTTACTCTGCTAAATGTGCACAGTATTAAACCAACTTGTAATGAGTGGCTGTTATACCCACAGGTTAACACATCTCTCAGCCATCACCAGAGAAACTTGTTTGGAGTAGATGGTCAAGGTACAGTTAATAAGTGGAATACCCAATCCTAAAATGGACATTTACATCATACCTCATGTCTTCGAGGTTCAGGGATGATTGTGAATGAGGGAGTAGAAAGAGTATAAGAGTGAGAGGAGGTAGACGACTACCAGGAAACAGTGTCTATTTAACACAGTAGGGAAAAAGTGTATAACATGTAATAGTTGTTGTGACATGTACAAAACCTGTGCATGATCAAGCCAGACCAAACCGTAGCATGGAGAGGGGGGATGGGAAGAAATTCCACACATAGCCAAGGAGCCTCTGCCTATTGTTAGCTTTTGGGAGAAAGAGAGTCATGTTTCTTTAAGGGAATAGCTCTGGGTAAGTCTATCACACTCCTCCAGTGGAAGGCTATAAATCCAGGATATACATACAGCACAAACTGGACTTGATGGGTATTAAAAAAACACAGAGAACACAAAATTGGGTGGGTAGGGAAGTGGGGTAGCTCTGGGAAGAATTGGAGTGAATATAATTCAAACATGTATGAAAATTTTAAAGGACTAATAAAAAATTTAAAATAGAATAAATAAATAAGACTGAGTGTGGACTCGAAATATACTCCCATGGTTCAATGCGCACATTGTGAGGTCATAGGTTCATTCTTCATTTTATCCCCAAAGAGAAACAAAATCTGAAATGGCAAAATATTGCTTATGAAAAGAATAAGTTACACTTATCTCACAGTTTACAGCTTAACAACCCAACCTGAAGAATTTGAAAAGAGCTTACATGATAAGAAAATAATTTCCTCTGGTGGCCTGGTTCATTGCGAACATTTGCAAACTTCTCTAAATCATTTGAAACAGTAGGTATCACCAAACAACATTTTGTCTAAGATTCAAAATATCCGTTCTGTTGAATGCCTGTTACCCTTGAGATGGATGAGAGGCTGAGGCCATGGAGGAAACAGTAAGCAGGGCTTAGCTCCTGGGCAAGTTGATTCAGATATGAAGGGCAATCCCACAGCTTGGTAAACATGAAACCTGAGACAGAATCCCCTATCTGCTAACATCTTCACTTTCTTCTCCATTAAAAAAAAAAAAAGAGTAAAGGACATTCATTCCAGGAAAGGTTAGAGTAAGACTGACAACTGACAGAACTGTTTCATATTGAGCACTCCATTATTATATAGCGAGTAAAAGTAGCTGTTGCTAAATTAATGTGTAAAGATAAATATTAATACAAAGAATGTGAATATTAGTGATATTAATAATGGCAACATTATACAAACACTGCTAATTTTAGTGTTTTTAATGATTTTAATATGTATAAATGTTATTAATAATTAATAACATTTTAAAGAATGTTGTGCATTTCCCATTCTCATCCAGAAAAGGACAATGACTAGGTCTGAAGGAGAGGTTTCCTCTCCAGAATGAGGCTCGATATGGAGAGGAAAAAATCTCAGAGCTGTGCATTGGGTACATCTAAATTGATTTATAGAGGGAAGAATGCTTACAAAAGTCTGAATTTTCAATGCACTATGGGAATCATGCTGATGTGCATAACAGCATAAATTTTAATAATGAATTGCAATTCATGGTGTAATAAAAATTGCATCCGTCATATTCTATTTTACATACCAAATATAAACATAACTTGATTCTACGTTATTACTTCCACTTTTTCACTTACTACCTCTGATGAGTCATAAAAGTAAATACACCATTATTGTTTAAAATCAACCTCGAATAATTTTATATTTGCCTAAAATTACGTTTATATGTTTCTCGTGCCTGACACTCTCTTCAATATGAAAGAGAGACACCTGTTACCTGAGTTGTAGACATACCTATGCACATGCATTTTCCAAGAAGTATGTACATCATTAAGTCAGTGAAACACCTCCAGTGGCCGCTAATGGCCTTCTTGAGGTAATAATGCAGCATCTAATCAGAGTACCAGCCTGACAGAACTCTGGTCGGCATTTCACAACAATGAGGTAAAACAGCCCATTCAGCAGGATTTATAGTTTTGTGGCACCATTTTTTGGTGTGGAGGGAAACTGTTAGTCAAGCTTGCTATGGCTTGTATTGTTGCGCTATTGTGATGAATTTGTAGTCATAAACATTCAGGCTCTTTGTGGAGAACAGGAGACATTGCTAGTTGGCCTTTGTCCCGTCCACCTTCCTTCACAATAATCCTCAACCAGCTACAGGGAGGCATACTTCCTATGTGATGGAATCATTTATTGGGATTTTTAGCTTTTGATTTACAAAACTGCCTAACTACATAATAGCTAAGTAAAATAAAACTTTCAATATTCTAATCTGGTTGGTAAGCATTTTTCTCTTTAAAATTATAGTGTACATAAAAAGTAAAAAAAGGCTCAGGACACTTCTACAATAATTTCTCCTTTCATTGATTCATATTTTCTGGTAGAAAAGCTGTTTCTTCCAGGCATGACATGACTATTGCCCATGAAGAAGCAGAGTTGCTATGATGGTCAATGAAGACCTTGCCCACAAGCCAGAGACCGGGATGAGCTGAACAACACAGGGTAGGCAGGCCATGGAAGCAGTAATAAGAACTTTCAATATTGAGACTGTTAACATTCCTTCCCAGGATGTCGGAATGACCAAGAGACCCTCACATTAGATGCCAGGCCACACTCTCCCTCAGCTGCACATGATACTGAGAATTGCCAGAGTACATAGGAAGTACATGATTGGCTGTAGGCTGAGATTCTTTCCATGATGGGGTGGGGCTTTTTCATTGATACAGCTGCCTTGGTATCACTTGTGTTCCCATAAATAACCCTAATTAGTTCACTGGTGTATCAAAGTGGAATTGAATGAACTCTTTTCTTTAACCTATTGGGACCTCTTAGAGATGAACAGACATTTCTTCTCTCCAGAAAGAATTATATGACAAACATCTCTGTTCAAATTACCTGTTGTTGAATTAAATGCATACAGCTAATTTACACACACACACACACCTAACAGGTTTAATAAAGTACAGATACTTTAGAATTTTATATTTACTTATACATTTGTTTGTTTGTTTGTGTGTGTGTGTGTGTGTGTGTATGTGTGTGTGTGTGTGATTCAGGCCAAAATAGACATTGTTCAGATGGGATATCCCACTGAACTAGGAGCTCCACAATTTTGTTAGAATGGCTGACCATTCTAACAATGAGTGTTGAAACTATGGACACCATCTCATCGTGCCTCGCTTTGACACATGGGATCTGGCAAGCTCATCTTCTCCTGACTTGAAAGCAAGCACTTTACTGATTGAACCATCTTCCCAACCCTTGGTTATACTTGTCTTAAACATTTAAATATTCTTTAAGTAAAGCAGATAAGTAAGTAATATATATCCTTCTGTTAATATTTACAGAAATGATACATGCTAATTTATATGCCATTTGGTCCGGTACATAACATATATCCAAAACATTTTGTGTCAAAATATACTTAACCCCTTATTTTTGTTCTCTTAAAAAATGGTTTATATCTGAACCAATTTAATTGAAGCAAAATATAATCCTTGTGTAACCACATAAAATAGTAAAGTAGGTTAGAAAAATCTTGCTGGAGAATAGTTTTATTTAAATTATTTGCTATATTTATTGATGGCTAGATACAAAGAAATATCACAGTAGAAGAATATTGAAAATTGAGCTAGGGATATGACCCAGGTTAAAAGCACTGTCTGCTCTTCCAGAGGATATGGGTTCAATTCCCAGAACTTGCATGGCAGCTCACAATTGCTGCAAATACAACATCAGGGAAACTAACACCCTCTCCTGGCCTCCATGGGAACCAGACACTGATATGGTACACATACATATATGGAGGCAAACACATGTGCATAAAATGACAAAAATTAAAATAGTAATCATAAAAATTTTCGAACTGACACAAATTGGATAGTGGTATTTTCACTTAGCTTGGTTATGTTTAGACCCCAATTGAAAGTTAATTTCTGTCTTCACCATCTCTATTTCAAAGTTTGGATTCTCAGTCTTATGTCTCTCAGAAAAACTTCATGTGTCAATGGCTATTTTGCATACTCTTCTGAAGTATTACTATGTTCTGATAGATCAAAGTGTGACAACTCCTAGTGCTTGGCACTTGCTAAATTATTAGGCCCTATGTAAAAATATCTAATATCTGCCTCGAATTCTTGTCTGCACCGTTATTGAAGCATGTCTTTTTTCCCCTGGAGTTTACTGAATTTTGTGAAGACCGCGTCTCATATTATTTTGGTGTAATCTCATTGGTGTTAAATCCCTGTCACAATGTTAGCTTTAGCATTTGACGGTAGAGCTAAGATTTTAAATTCACATCTCAGTGTTGTAAGGGTATTATTTGGATTCCTATTCAACAGCAATCAGAATAGACCTTGTCCATGATCAAAATGTCCTCTCCCCAAACAACAGAGAGACACCTGGTGCCCTGACCCCTGTCTCAGCAGCACACATATTTCTTGTCACATGCATCCCCGAGTCTTTAAACAATTTCTCTTAAATCTTGAACTTCAGCTGGAGATTTCAGCTTTTAACATTTTATATTAATAGAACAGCTTTCTTCATACGTTCAGTATCAAAGCCATCTTGAGTTCACCTTCAGGGCAATGATGTTTAAGTGCAGTTTATCTGAGTCACATTTTCGGTCTGGTTCTACTGGTTGGTTGAGAAAATCGAAGGGACTAGTTATTGGATACTTTGCTCTTATGGGAGAAGATACTACCTTGCTAACAGTCTCCTTTAGCGCATGCATACCAAGCAACAGCTGTCTCCAATGCAGAAGAAAACCTAAAGAGAAAAAAATGCCTTTAAATTCTTTAAGTATTCCATGTTGTAATCAGTGCCTAGGACTTCTAGGAGGCAAGCAAGTGCCATCGATCAACAAGATTCCTAACACATGTGTCATAAGCGTGTGTTTGTACAATTATCACCGAAAATATCTGTCTATCAATATTTCTTATGTAACTGGGACTTATGCAGCTGAATACAAACTACTAGGGGATTAAAAAAAATCACTCTCTTGGGAATCTAACAAAATTACTTGGTTGCATTTAAGAGTCAAGAAACAGCTGTGTGTGTGTGTGTGTGTGTGTGTGTGTGTGTGTGTGTGTGTGTGTGTGTGTGTGTGGATTCATTACAAGCTCAAGGGCGACTCCTCTATTTACTTCTCTCTTCAAGGTCATGGAGGAGAGTTTGATTAATGTGGCTGCAAAACCAGATCAGATGCAGGAAATATCAATCTTGCATCAGGGAAGGCTTTGCTAAGAAACTGAAATGGGGAAATCTTCATGGTGAAAATATTGCATAGTAAGTTAATAGGTTGTATTTTATTATTTGGGGTGATGAAAAAGAAACATAAAATAAATTCTGAGCATGGCTGCTTGGTCATAAAGCAAGTTTTTAGCATATGAGATGCAGGCAACAATTATTTCCATAAAACACAAAAGAAAAAAAACACGAGTTATCTAAACGCAAATGTGTTGTTATGACTGCTAAAACAAGGACATTCTCAGTATGCAGATAAAACTCAATAAATTTGCGACATACTGTGTACAAACATGCATCGAAACACTTGTTTTACATCAAAAGGAAAACATGAAATATTTAAATGTGAAGGAGGGCATGTTTTATATTTTTTCAAGGAAATCTGTAGCTTGAAAGTAGTTTTAATGTATTTTCTCAAAAGATAAGCAATAAAGCACTCATTTCCACATAAGATGTAATATGATTATTTCTTTCCCACAAAATTGTGGAAATGGCTTAAGTCATTGTTAAATTGTTTTCTGTTGCATCAGACACAGAAAAAAAAGATAAATGAACAAACAAACAAAAAAAAAAACCAAACAGTTCAGAGTTTCATGATTGATTACTGAAACCTAAGATTTCTGGCCTACTGCCAGCATTCTGTGGCATGACCCTATCTGAGGGAAGAGATTTTATCTCATGTGTGTCCCTAATATCCAAATGCCTTCATTATCCATTCTCTCTTACTGAAGAAAACAGATTCAGACTGAGTTTACTATAAAGATGATGACACATTTCAGATTCTTCTATGTAAGTGGTTCTCAACCTGTGTGCCCTGACTCCTGTGGGGTTCAAATGACTTTTCCATAGGAGTCACCTAAGACCATCCTGTATGTCGTATATTTACATTATGATTCATAACAGTAGCAAAATTGCAGTTATGGAGTAGCAACGAAAATAATTTCATAGTTTGGGGTCACCACAACACAAGGAACTGTATTAAAGGGTCACGGCATTAAGAAGGTTGAGAACCACCAACTACAGTCATGTTTGTCCAGATCAAGCTGACCGCTTTCCTGTGTTGCAGAATGGGTTTTGATGTGTCATCTCTGTAAAACAGAGGACTGGGTCCTGACAAACCTAATGAAGTTGAATGTGATTAGGAGCCAGCTTCTGAAGAAGAAAGAGCAAGAGGGAGAAGCTAGATGACTGCTTTAACAGTAAATGAGAAGGTGCAAATCTTGCCATAGACCAAGTCCCAGAGTTGACAGAGCCAGGGATGTGTGCAGGCCCCTGTGGCAGACTGCAGGTCAAGAGGAGGCATGAGGCTGGGTGTCCACATGCGAAGGCTAAGCCTGAGTGTGGGCAGGGATGGGGGGGGAGAGGTCACTACAGTCTGTCATATACCACAGACTTTGCAGGGGTGACACAAGAGAGCTACAAAGGGATATCCTGCAATAGAGACAACTCAGGCACCGCACATGAGAGAATTCAGCAAGAAGTCTTTAAATTTTCTAATCAAAACACTCAAGCAAGGATAAGACTATTTTTTTTATATTAGCCTGATCTAACTAACGATTTTGGTTTCAAAACTTCAGGAAGGTCCAGAGATTGTTAGTCTGCCTACATAAGCAGTACCTTACTAATCCAATACCTTTCGTTCTGTTGCCTTACTTGTGCTGAGGCTCAAACAGCACCTAAGTAGTGAGTGACAAAATAGGATAGTCTATTTTTGCTGTTGTTTGTTTGTTTGTTTAGTCAGGCTTGCCATTGTAGCACAGATTGGCCAGACTCACTGTGTATCCCGTACCAGCCCTAAACATATGGCAATTCTCTTGCCCTATCCTGTGTGAATGCTGGAATTACAGACGTAAGGCGTCCTGTTAAAGATACTCCAAGTATGTGTGATCAGGGCAAAGGGAGTTACGGTTTAGTTGCTGTTAAATTAAACACCTGGTTGGTTTCTGTCTGTAAGTGTGTGTGAGTGTGAATGTATAAGTACATGTGTGTAGGCGGAGTGTCTATGAAGATATGAGCACACTGAGAGCACATTCAAGAACAAGTAAAAATCATGTCCCCTGACACAAATGTGAAGGGCAATGAGAGGGAAGGTATGTTGTTCACACTGTAAGGCAGGTTTTGCTTTATAGGTTCCAGAAAAGGTGTGAAATGAATTCTACCTATGTACAGACATTTTGTTTGTTCTAAAATTATACAAAACATGAAGTCATTTCATTTTTCCATCAACCTATAGAACACAATGGACCCTTTGTCCTTAAAAGGTGAAAGTGTTTGAAGAAACAAACATCAACAACGGTCTATGGAGAGTTTGCCTTGGCCAGTTTTCCTTTGAAAGCACCTACTTAATTTTACTAGGGTAGGGAGTAGCTGCCAAAAACAACAGGGGTACCTTATTGGTAGAACTAGAAAATGTGTTCATAAAATGGCATGCCAAAAGAACAGGAGAAAGCAGGTTCCCAAAGGGGTCCCTAAGTAGTATTGTTAAAATCCACATCCATTTGCTCAACATAAAAACCCAGCAATTAGATAACAAAACTTGGTGACAGACTGCTATTAATCTTGTGCTGACTCTGTACATGTAAATTAAAGCATTACCAGTTCCCCCATGTGCCACCTCTGACATTTGCTTTGAACAAGTAAGCTGGCAATAGGGAGGCGCAAACTTTGCTCTTAATTCTCTTGGCCCCTGAGCTGCTGATCACTTTGTTAAGTCCTGGAAAGATATTTTAAAAGTACTTTTGAAGATACATGTTTAATGCAAGTCTTCAGTTGCAATGTCAAGTTCTAAAATTCACAGTATTATAAGGAGTTTTCAAAGAACTTAGACCTGGCTCCAGGCACAAAACCACAAAAGGTCATGCAACTGCAGTATGTAATAAAATATGAAATAATTTGTGTTTTTATGAGGTAACAAAAATCTCATGTTATAATTTAATGGATCTTGGGGAGTGAGTACTAAAAAGACTAAAACACAGAGAACTACTTGACTTACTACAGACAGTAGGTACTGAGACTAAACCAACTTCTTAGGTTTAGAGAAATTTCCCATCCATGATGAGAAGAAATGTATAAATTATTCACAAAACTCCAATGACTTATAGTCATTTGTAGATTAAACATTTCCATTGAGAGGACTATGTGTCCTAGTCACATGGTATATTAATACTCCTTAAAGCATAGTGTTAGAGACAAAAGCCTGGCAAAAGTAGAGATAGCATTTCCTGCCTAAGAGTGAGGCCTGAGTTTGGATGCCCAGATCCCATATAAATGCCAGGAAGGTTTAGTCCCAACACTTAGGTGACAGAGTCAGGAGTTTCCAGGGTAGCTACCAGACTAACCAGACCTGATGAATGTGGGTTAACTATGGGTTCATCAAGAGACTCTATGTCAGTAATACAAGAGAGAGCAATTAAGGAAGACACCAAGTGCCAACACCTAGGCTCCATGGGAACACACACTTATTCATGTGGAGTGCTACCCATGTGTATGCCCACTCATATACACATATATACACCACACACATGTTCAAATGAAACAAAAGTAACTTACTTTCAAGTCACTTTTAGAGACTTGGTCTCTAATGTACAAGCCAGCCAGGATGATACTGGCACTCCCTGGGGTGGTGAGACATGCTACTTATTGTAAATGTGTTTCGCTAAAAACACCTTCTGATTCCCCTCCTCCATTTTCTTTATAGAGACATTATCCTCATGTAACAGATCATTAGGTGTTTTCAGCATTGCTATTAATTTCTTCACATTGCCTGTCTCAAAACTCACACCCTGAAACAGTGGGCGGCACGTACATATCACCCATCATCCAAGCCACCAATAGTTTTCACCTGTTTCTCACTTGGGTACTATCCTACTTTTTTTTAATACATACATCCATAATTAAAATAAGTGAAAATTCCTAAAACCATTTTCATGTGCATATTTATTCATTAGAGAGAGAGATAATTTAGACTTTGAGATTTTCCAAATCTTATGGAGACACTCTAACCAATGGTATAATATTGCAAATTTAAATATAAAACAAAACATATCTTTCTGAACTAGCACTTTACTTTGAGTTACAGTCATTAGCTCTCTTCTCCTACTTATGCATAGGCTTTGGGCTCAACTCTAAATTCTCTGTAAACCAGGCAAAGCAATTGACGGCAAGCAAACGAAGAACCCAGTTAAGTCGTTGGACTATACAACTGTTTCATGCTTTTGATGATGAGACTATTTTGAATAACTAATTAAACAGAACTGATTTAGTAGACAATTGTTTGGCATTTAAGGGCCGCCCCCCAAAAAAAAGTTTAATAAGTTGTGCTTTAATTTGGTAATGTGTAAAAAGTACAGTAAAACAAAACTATACCTTAAAATTTTCTGGTCTGGTTTCCAAAAAAAAATAAGAACAAATACTGAGCCAAAACAGAGCCTCTCTTAACTTTCCATAATTGTCGTGTACAGGCAAGCTGAGAGGCAACTATTTAAATAAAGAATACATAGTCTCTCAATTTCTTGAGAAATTAATTGTGTTTTCAATTCAGGAAGAAATAAATTACTAATATATTAAAGCCTTAGCGTGGTTCGGGTCACATGGTGAAAAGTGCTGATCCAAAGGGTCATTTCCACATCTCACATGCCACCAGGTTCCTATCCTTCCTTCCGCAAAAATCATCTCAAACGGTGAGCTGCAGTACTCAGGGACAAGCAGGTATTAGAGCAAGCTCTGTGAAATTAAAACCAACATTTCCGCTTTCTTTACTGGCAGGAACAAGAGCCAACACTTAATCTTCAAACTCTGAAAGGATGTTTATCCTGGTGGGAAATCAAATAATCAATTATTGCATCACCTAAACTAATATCTCTCAAGTGAGGTTAGGATCCTACTAGGAATTTGACAAAGGATATTCAGAGTTGCTTTTTAAGTATACATATATTCAGAGCTGCACAGCTCCATAAGTGTCCTCCGAGCACACAAAATCTATGCCGGTCTAGGATTTTTGCATTAACCGGTTGATCAGCAAAATGACTTTGAAAGAGAAGCCTTTACTTAAGACAAAGAAGACAAGTGATTTAATAATCATACCTTTGCAACAAATATCAGCAGAACAAAGAAATGAGATTGTTCATATTCAATGACTACAAAAGGGTCAATGCAAAAAAGACGGGTTCACAAAAAAAAAAATATTCAGAAAACTCAAATTCTACTCTTATCACATGGTTAAAAGTTAAATTAAAAGGTTTTATATGCAATTTAAATAATTAAATTGACCTTGGCCTCATTTAATCATTACATATACCCATGGAAATTATTATTACCTTATCAGAAGAGAAAATAGCTGCACAGGGGATCAGTAGGTTAACAAGGCCACATGTCACATTTTATCATTCAGAACTTTAACAATGAGGAGAACTTTAGGGCTCTATAAGCCATGAAGAATTCCTTGGATATCTGTAGTATGGATTAAGTCATCCATATTTGTCTATGATAGAATTCTTAGGCCTAGCACTGAAATTTACACCATTCGGTAAACCATATACAAATTTAGACCAATGTCCCTCCTGGCATCCACAGTCTGCTGGTACCTGTTTTGCCTCTGTCTTCACAAGAGAGAGGGTCTGGATGGACAAGAGTTCTGGGTCTTTCTGAGTATATGAAAATATGGTAGACATCTTAATTTCTTGGGATACCTTCAGATCCACATTGTGTTCTTCTTGCAAGAAAGTAAAAATCCAGGACTTTTCAGACAATAGAGATGACTAAAGATAAGCAGAAAATATAAAAATATCTTGTTCAAAATTTACAAAAAAAACCATAATAACTTTGCTTTTTTATTTTCAAGAGCAAGCCTGGAACATTTCTTATTTCAATAATAAACTGAGTCTTCATTTGGAAGATGATCATGCTGTGCATCTCTGGCTGTTCTGGAACTCACTGGGTGTACTAGGCTGGCCTCCAACTTGTTGTATCCCCCTGTCTCCTTAGTACTGAGATTATGGGCATGTGCCACCACACCTATGTGGCATCTAATCTTAATTCAGCTGATTTCATACTATTATTTTTTAAGTAGATGTGCTTATGTAAAATGGTACAGTATCCAATATTGTATCCGTCAGTGTTAGAGCCCACACTACTGTGTCCTGAAACTGCCAAGTCCTTAGTTGTAAGTAGGGCTCTCCATATAGACTGGCTACAAAGGACTCAAACATTGTGTGATACAACAGCTTTGGGCAAACAGTAGAATTCTTCTTTATTTATTTTCTGTGATAAAAACCAAAAAAGCACTTCTTATATACTGTGAAGGTCCAGTAAGGTATACACAATAAACAAATCTAGGCCAATCATCTTTTTTTGTAGACCCATTATCAATAAGTGCTTTTGATACTTTTAAACATTTCATAAAATGAAAGAAAAAGATAGATAAACTTCAGTTCGGTATATTCCACACAGCCATGGCTGTTCATTCACTTGAGCTTCATGGTTTACCTTTGAACTCTAATGGCAGAAGTAATTGTAACAGAGATTGTGTAGTGTATGCTGCCTGGAATATTGAATATCTGGCCCTTTAACAAACAACAGAAATGAGTCTTGGAAATACAGTGTTCCATAGGGTCCATTAAGAAAGATTCGCTGTCTGCTGTAAACTTCGCAAAGACTCCAGTGGCTGGCTTCTTGTTTTCCCTTTGAGCCTTAAATAAAGTGAGCTTTGCATTTCTTCCTGCATGTTGTGGGGAAAGAATAGAATATGGCTCATTGAAAATGGTTCATTAGCGCAGTATTTTGCACATAGAAAATTGTCAATAAATTAATGTTTCTTTTGGGTGGAAGTCCAGGAACTCTCCCCCCCTTTTCTGTCGATTGAAATTCTATCATTCTTTTGAAGCCAGTGGGAGCCTCACACTCATAACAATCTTGCAGTCTGAACTTCCTGAGCGCTGAGATTACAGCTGTTCACCACCACTGCTGCTGATCCAGTAACTCTTGATGAGTACAGACTATTTCTTTACTTCTACATATCTAAATAGATGTAATGGTTTTTATGCTTTTTAATATTTAAATCACTCATAACTTTTATTATTACTGCTAATCCAAAAAAGAATATCACCATCATACAGCTGTTTCTCCAGTGTGTGATTGTGTTAGGGCAAATTCCCATGAGTCAGAAAAAGGAGTCAGGGTTTGGACACTGCCAGGAGTGGTGGCACAAGCCTTTAATCCCAGCACTCGTGAGGAAGAGGCCAGAGGCAGGTGGATCTCTGTGAGTTCAAGGCTAGCCAGGTCTACAAAATGAGTCCAGGATAGACAGAGTGGATATACAAAGAAACCCTGTCTAGGGGGAAAAAGGAGTTTAAACACTGTTACCAAGCCTATGTTAGGAAAAGAAATATTACCACACCTTTGCCTTGATGATAAGTTACATTATTTGGGTTAGGGGCAATGCATCTCTTTCACTAAGGCAGAATGTTAATAATCTTGAAATATTAAAGAAAAAAAAGAATAATTTTTGTACGGTTACCATTTCAATTCTGTGCCCCATACTCTGCTGCATCTTAAGGTCCATGGAGTCAAGACGGGGTGGCTTATTTGGGGGGAAGCCTTTCACAGTATAAAATTCAAACCCTTTTACTCCTTGACCACAGAGATCTTTTTCAGAGGAATAAAGCATTTTCTGGTGGTTCTGGAACAATTTCCCAGAGCTCATTGAAAAGTGAAAGCATTTTTCTTCTCTCCAAGGAGCCTCAGGCTACATGTAATGTAGGCTTAATTTCCTGCACCTTACTTGGCAACAGTTAAATCAGTTTATGAGAAAGAAACTGGACTCTCTCAGTTTCTCTTTACAAGGTATTCTAGCATCATAGCAGGATTTCACAGACTGTCTCTCCACCCTTATCATCTGGCAAAATTAACTGAGAGAACAAAAGCAAATACAAATCCAATCTAAATTCCCCAAATCCACAGAAAGAGCCATGAAGGCTACTGGGGGGGAAATAGAGACCTGGGTGTATTATAGAAACTTACAGAGTCAAATTGAAAAGGCTTACAAGAGTTATTGCATCTCCCACATTGTATATTCGTCTCACTTTCAGCAAAGATAACGGAAATGAAAAACACATTTCCATACTTATATAACCTATAAACCCTTCTAGTTATTGAAAGGAACTGTGTGCTAGACTGAAATTTAAGTGAGAAAAAAAATCGTAAGGGGACATAATAATCCAATGAGAAGAATAACAGGGCAGGGGGATACAGTTGGTGTTGATGGGACATTAGAATTCCATGAATCATGACTCAGATTCAGTTCAAATTAAGTTGATGAATAGGTTTTCTTGCCATTCCGAGTTTCCCAGCTGGAATATTGGCAGACTATCTCATTCCATGCTGTGAGGATGGTTCTTTAGAAAACTGGACCATGAAGAATCAATTAGACAGGCTACAAATCTCTCTCCAAATGTCATCTCAAAGTCATTAACTTTGGGCACAAAACATGGTGGATATTTTATGAACAAGATAGGCATGTGCTACCCTGGATGCCTTTTTGTGTCTATGTACTTGCTATCTTCACATCAATTCGATGGCTTTTTGAAGTAGACATGCACAGCCCCAAACTCTATCTTCTGTGTGTTTACTTCCCTTTGTATTCTATAGCTTGCACCAATATAAACTTAAGCTTATATTGTTGAATGTTACTGCAACGCTTTTAACAAGAACTATTGTGAATTCTGATTACAGTTGATGAGAATGGTGATGGCAATACAGAAAGGATATGGCAGCAAAGAAAACCTAAGCTTCCTTTGGGCATCCCATCTGTTGCCAGTTTCTCTTTATTGCTATAATACAAACACCCGAGGTCAGGTACTTATAAGAGTACTTTTCTTACCTCAACAGTTTTGGGGACTAAAAGCCCAAGATCTAAGATTGGGGGAGGGGTGCCCCTCCGGTCTAGCTTTGCACAACACAGAGAATGCATCATAAGACAAGAATGTGTGGAAGAGAACTTTCATGGAATGAGAGTAAGTAAGAAGCTGGGCAGGGGTAAAGATCACTATTTTGTAACAACTCCTTGAAGGAAGTAATTTACACTTAAAGATCCAACATTTCACTTTAGACAAGCATTAACATCTTGCCTAAAGTTGGTCCTGACCCAATCATCCATTGCCAGTTCTGAGCTGTAAAGGACCTCATCACCATTTAATGCACCGAAGGAAGAGACTTTAGCACATTTGTTCTTTAGAAACAAACTCTCAAAACTTATTTGAAATACAACCCAAAACTCCCGGATTACCATTCTTCCTTCCCAGCCCATCTTTAAGTGTCTATCAACCTTGGTTTAGTCAGTTTATTCTTGAACCATTAGCTATCACCTCAAACATAGCTACACCAAGAAAGTCTCCTGACCCTTCCCAAAGAATATCAGCTCACTGATACATCATATTGGAATATGTTAGAAACAATCAAACACCATTTAATGTTCATCAGAATGATTTTCAATATGCTATGTGGAAGATACAAGGGACACTGAGGACATCAGGTTTTGTGGGTGTCAAGAATAATCATGAAGTGTCAGTTTCTCCAGGTAAGATTTAAAGAAAAAAAAAAAAAAGATCACTAGAGGGACACTGAGTCCTAGAATCTGACCTACTCCTATTCATCTTCTTCTCCATATCTGCAATACACTGACTGGAGAAAAAAAAAAAGAAGAAGAAATATTGACTTGGCTTTTAGCAATGGTAAGAATGACTAATAAACGGCTGAAGATTGATGCTGTAATGTATGAAGAGAAAATGGGAACTGTCCAGGCGGCCACTGGTATGTCATTTCTTAGTTTTGGAAGCTGCAGGCCCTGCACTTCCTATATAATCAGATATATTCATCCCTCTCAGGTCTCTGAGGTGGTTGAAGAATAGACAGCTAGAGTCTCATAGTTAAATTTTGAGTTGTTTAGGAATCAAGAGGGTGTTCTGGATCTAAGAAGATGTTTTTAAAATTGTGAGGCAAGTTAGTATGAAAGCTGAGTTAGATATAGAACTTTAAACTCATGGAGATGGTTAGATAGTAGAATGTTAAAGACAGGGGCCAAATACATATGGACTGGACACTGGGAATGTATGCTAAGCCATATAACTCTCATAATTGTGGCCTATTTATTTCTGTTGTTTTGTATTGTATTTACAGTTGTAAGAGAAAGAACCATTTGTTGGACTGAAAGGGAGAGCTGTTGGGGGGAAAAAGAAATACCTTAAACTAAAAAAAAGGGGGGGGAAGAGGAGGGGGGTTGAGGGGGAGGAGGGTGGAAGGGTGGGACTGGAGTGGGGAGTAGGGAGGGGATTGTGATTGAGATGTAACTTGAAGAAATAAAAAATAAATTATTAAAAAAAAGATACAACAGAAAAAAAAATGACTAATAAAAGTGATAGGAAGTCTTAAAAAATTCAGAGTGCTTCAGTAAGGAAAAAACAAAAACAAAACTAATGTCCAAGTTCCTTAGAGACTTCTGAAAATGAAATAATCACTCAGTGACAAATCCAAAATGAAAACTAAAACATTTCAGATAAACATGATCTACTCCAGGAATTTTCAATAAGTTATTGCTGTTTTGAGGCAACTGAGCCTCACGGAAAGTTCATTTGATTTCAGTCCTTCCTTTATACTTTCCCAGACAGGAGCAAAGAGGGCGGGGTGTGCTATGTGCTCACCTCCTCTGACTGGAGTTGCTATGTCAAAATGTGCTTTTCGAAATACTGATGTAGGAACTTGAACCTAATTGCCAGAAACCACTACAATAATCAACATAAACATCCAGCTATGGGAAACAGGCTGCATGTTGATATGTATATAATATTCCTGGAATTATTCCAATCCATTTCTGTCTATTTGAGAAAAATAGAGAGGAAATTATTTAGACACAAGATACATAATCCATGGCTCATTTATCATAAAGTTCTCAGTCCCCTGATAGGCAGTCTGAGTGGGTGGCAGGTCTTTATCACTGGGAGAGTCCAGGAGGAAGAAGACTGACTGACAATTCTTTAGGGGGAAGAGGCTGGATGGTCTTTTCCCATCTTGATGTTACTTGATTTGTGATCTGCTGAATTTGGCAAATCGCCACTTTCATAACCTACTTTAAAGGCAAAATCCTCCCAGATTTCAGGATGAAAACAACCACCTCTCTCCATCTACATCTCTTTTACAGGACCTTCACAAACAAGGACACGACAGCAAATAAATTTTGCAAATCAGTGGAAATACTGGGCGAAAGGCAGAACAGAGACAAAATAAAAAGCAGAATATACAAGACCGGGCTCCCACAGACTGAGGAGTAAGTCAATCCAATAGAAGTGTTCTATGGAAACATTTATTATTTCTCTCATGCATATGTGTATGTGGTGGGTGTCTGTACATGTGTATGTGCTTGCATGTGTGAATGCACATGTGTGTGGGTGCACATGTGTGCACATGTCTGTGTCCACCAACAATCCATTCTCAGAGAGGCAGCACCTTTTTCTCTCCCAGGGCTTTTCACATAACATGTTACCATTAAATGTTAAATGAATGGATCTCTGACACTGACTAGGTCAAAATTCTGGAAAATTCACTTCTGCTCCCATAAAACTTCTTTTTCAAAAGTACTGGCAACAATAATAAATGGAGTGATTCAGTCTCCAAATGCAACCTTGATAGCAAGCTGGGAAATTGGTCTGTCTGCCTCTGCCTGTGCCCTTCCTGCTCAGTGGATTGATTCAAGAGTTTGAATCTTCAAGATGTAAAAGAATGGATTTTTTTTTTAAGTAGCCCTGAAAACAATGACAAATGCCTGTCATCAGCATCCCCATGATTGATCACCATCACCCAGATAATTATACAGGCTGAAAAAGACTGTTACAAACATTAGACCCAAAATAGATGCCTCAAGGTTAACACATTCTAATTACCTTTTGTGACAACCCATACACTCCTTTAAAGATAAGCCTGAAAAAAATAAAGGCAGGTAAAATTAATGTGGATCATTTCCTGTGTCCAGTGAGTCACTGAAATTGCGGGATAAATCTTCCCTTTACACTCTCACCTAGCAAGGCAGAGCAAGGTAAAAAAAAAAAAAATTCTCCAATATAAAAGCCTCTAGAAAGTAATATCATTTATTCACCATGGACATTTGCTTAATTTTTTAGAGGAGAACTCAGAGGCAAGTGTCTCTATAGAAAGTGTGTGCAGTAAGATTACAGCAAGAGTTAATAACACCAAAGCAAAGAAAATGTCATGTTTACTAACTGCTTATACATTTTACAATGAATTACCCATTAACCCACTTGAAAGAAGCTATTTAGTACTGAACATAGCAAAGTGGGAAAAACACCTAGTTCGATGAGTATTAACTAAGGAAGTTAGAACTCATGATCTTGGTTATCTTGGTTAGAGAGGGAGGCAAAGATAAGGAAAGCCTGGCTTCTACTTACAGCTGCTTCCTACTTATCTGGTTTATCTCCAGTTCAGATCCTTAAGATACGGACTCCTCAAGCATATATGAGTATTGGATCCAGAAAGATGTTAATGGTGTCAACTTACAGGCATCACTGGGACATAGAATGTCCCTACAACAATGTTACATAAAATATAGACCTCTCCCACATATACTTTATTACTCACCATGGAAGTCTTCAGAATTTTTCATTCCAATGAGGTTGTCAGCACTACGTCCCGAGTTTAGATTTTCTTAGAAGAGGGTGTAAGGGCCTAGTATTCATTTGTTTTTCTCATTCTTATGAGAAAAAAAAACCATATCCTTAGAATATGAAAAGAGATCTGTTAAATAATAGGGTGAGGAAGCTGAGTATTAGTGCCTTAGAGATTTTCAGTAACACCAAATGTGCCTGTGATTCCAGTACTTTGGGGACAGGGGCAGGAGGATAAAGAATTCAAAGATGGCCTCAGCTACAAAGAGTTCCAGAGCAGCCTGGGCTACAAGAGAGTCTGCATCAAGAAAATACGTCAGTAATTTATTTCATCTGGCTAGTATACAAGGCTCGACCTATCAGAAAGTCGCAGATTGGGGTTTGTAGATATATGTAAGAGAAACTTGCATTAAATATACCTTAGTGAACTAGAAACAGCTAGTGAAGTGGATGTAGAAACAATACAGGAAAGGAAATAGAAAAAGTGAAGCAAAATAGTACCCGGGGCTGAGAAAGAGGAATCATGAGGTCAAGGGCCGGGGCTGAGAAAGAGGAATCATGAGGTCAAGGGCTGGGGCTGAGAAAGAGGAATCGTGAGGTCAAGGGCCGGGGCTGAGAAAGAGGAATCATGAGGTCAAGGGCCGGGGCTGAGAAAGAGGAATCATGAGGTCAAGGGCACCCTGTACAAGTCTGGGGATGTCCTTAAAAACAGGGGAGGGATTTTACTGCAGCTCAAGGAATGGTGACAAACCTATTTTTGGTTAAATTTAGGGAAAGCTTGGGGTAAGAAAAACACTTAGAACTTTACTTTGAGGATGACAATACTTAAAGATATGAACAACAAGTCAAGGAACTTACAAATCATTTCTTGTTTTCTAGGAAACCACTATATGTCATAGATGAACTTTGTTTGTTACTATATCCCGAGTAAGTCAACATTCCAACCCTGCAAGTAAAGGTATTTGTGTACTGTGTTATTCAGCTGATCTGGGATCTCTGTCTGGAATTTGGTATTAACAGAACTCATATTACGAATTGCTACAAACCTTTCAACAGTGATGTTACCCACAATGAAAATAGCTCCTAATGACATATTGCTCCAGCCATAGATCAGAGCCTGCTCAACCCTCATCAAAAAAAGCTTTATCTTGCAGTAGGCAATAGTTAATACAGAGATCCACAGCCACAGCTGCCCAGTGTGCAGTGAGACACACGGAAGCACTCAACTGTGAATGAGGGATAACCATATTAAACCCTTCCTGCAAAGACTCTATACAAAAGGGTCTATGCTGAGGATGAGGCAGAAAGATCACAGGAGCCAGAGCTTTTGGATGACTCCAAGGAAAGAATGTCTTCCAGGCTCAACAGGGCTGATGAACATATGAATTCACAGAGAATGTAACAACACCCAAACCCATGCACAAATTCAAGCTAGACTAAGTTTCAGCACATAGAAGGAAAATAGCACTTGGTATCAATCACACTCTAGGGCAAACCTCACGCTCAGCTGACCAACACAGAACAGACTCCATGGTTTCTTATGTGCTTTTGTTGTTGTTGTTTTTTATGTTTGTCTTATTTTGTTTTGCTTTGTCCTTTTGTTGTTAGTTTTAAGGGTTTTTTTTTTTTAAACTTGGAGATATACAGAATATGAAGTTGGGTGGGTAAAGAGGACAGAAAGATAAGTGGGGGGAACCAAGGGGAAGGCAAATAGTATGCTCAAGATATATTGTCTGTGAAATTTTAAAAGTGATACGTGAAAACAAAACACTGACTTTAAGGCTCCCACACATACAACCCCAAAAGCAAAAACCGTGGAGTCAATTCCACAGTGAGGCTCGTTCCTTCCAGAGAATACAAGCCACCCTTAAGCCCTGAAGTTCCTATCTCCACACAACAGCATGTTCCCAGAAAGGAACATGGTGAAATGAACATCTTCTAGGATTATACGGAAAAAGAACTTTAGTACAGAGTTAAACAAGCAAGGCCTCTGGACTGTCATTCAGACCCGACTGCAGTGTTCTGAATGTGGTGTGCTGAAGTAGGAGGTATGGTTTCTCCCTGTTTATTTCTAATTTGTTTATAACTTATTCAAAATAACGTTACCAGACACTTTGTGCCCACCATATTATCTGCATCATTTGTATAATAAGAATCATTTATGGTTTTTTGGATTTTGTTGCAGATATTCATTTTCTATATTGAGGGGTGTCATGGGGCCATTTCTAAAGAAGTACTTTGTTTCATCTAGTAATTAACAATGCTCGATACTCTGTATCTCTGTATCCTCCTCTTTCTCTTCTTCCTCTTTTCCTCCTTCCCTATCCTACCCAGACTGCCTTCCCTGTTTACACACACACACACACACACACACACACACACACACACACACACACAAAGAGAATGTTATTAAGATAAATATGTTAAGTATGAAAACAGGCAATGAGGAAACTGGTTCTAATATTCTACATTCCACAAAGAAGACAAGGAAATATGAGGGTAGAATAAAAGTAGAATCTGTTTTTTTTCTTTCATTTCAACCCTGGAGAAAAGTAGGTTAGGATTCTTTGGAGGCCTTGATCTTCCCCCTGAATTAAGGGGCACATTAAGCAATGTTAAAATATAGTCTCACTGAAGGATAGGAAATAAGAGGGAAGAACTCATTGTGTAGCTGCATTTTAACTAACACTTCCCAAGTTGAAAGAGGAGAGACCATGGGTTCTCAAAGATTTCACATGGCAAGAAGAGTCAGCCCAAAGTCACTGCACTTCCAGTGGAAGAGGACATGGTGGGATGCAGAGGATTCTCAAAAGAGAAAGTCTACAGAGTAGTTACCCAAAACTTAGGTGCTGAAGGAAAACCTGTGGTTTGAGCCCACCACTGATCTAAAAGAGTTACAACTGGACATTTCAGGAAGAGAATTCTCTAAAGAGAGCACAAAACTTGCAGTGGGTATGAGTGACCCCAGATACCTTACTTTGATTATAATTTAATTGCACACACTTATGTGGAATATAGTGTGGTAACTTAATACATGTATATGATGTGTGATAATCAATTAATATTCTCATCTCAAATAAAAAGGAACATGACACAGGGTCTCATGTAATGCCGCCAGCCTTGAACTTTCTACTCACATGAGGATGATGAGCTTCTGTTTGAGATTTCCAGATTGCAAAACAATGACGAAGCCGTTTTGTTTTGGTCACCATGTACTGATTGCACCTATGTACCAGACTCAGCGCAATCATTCAGCACACGTTCACGCTGATCACATAAGACAGATCAGAATCTCCCACTTGGTACCATTCCTTCCTGTTTGGAGCATATGAGCTTCTCTCTGCCTACTGTCCCACTGTCCTCCCCTGCTCTCTAGCACTGAGGGTCATCGGAGTCCTACGCATGAGGATAGGGAGACAAATGGGAATACACATAGGTGGTCTTCCTGCAAGCTGGGTCCAGGCCTGACCGCGGTGAGAATGTTGAATGAATGACCTTTCAGTGAAGAAGGAAGTGCTCATATTGAACTCTACTGGCCTGGGAAATTTACAATTACTAAATTAGTAATTATTTTTTCTTTTGGGGGGGGGGGGGGTGAGGAGCAAGCAGGGATGGGAAAACCAGGTCTTTCTATGTAGCATTGACTGACCTCAAACTCAGGTCAATCCTCCTGCCTCACCTTTCTATGTACAGAGACTACAGGTGTGTGCTAAATACCCACATCCAAGCTATTAAGTATTTTAGTACTTTCAGAAAAATTAAAGATTTTCCCATTATGTTGGATGCTATTTTTTTAACATAAACAATTTAAGAAAAAAGAAAACAAATGAATTCTTACATAGATTTTTTTTCTTGGTTTGTAAATTTTTTAAAGGCCAAAGAAAGAAAGAAAAAGTTGTTGTTTTTACTTATAAACCATGCTTGTTTGATGTATGAGATTATATATATTTTTCTATGTGCATCATCTGCATTCTATGGAGAATGTTACTAAAGCTAGCAGCACCTCTGTGTATTTAGTATGTCTGTCATTTACAGCTGAGGAAACTGAGACTAACAAAAGCTTTGCTGACTCACAGGCCCTGAACAGTCTCTCTCTCTCTCTCTCTCTCTCTCTCTCTCACACACACACACACACACACACACACAAGTTCTAAGCATTTCACACATCCATGAACTCGTCTAATTCTCCTAACAGAAGTATGAGAGAGTCATCATGTGCTACATATTTTACAACAGTAAAGTGCCGCATTGGTGACCACACCCTGCCTGGATCTGGAGCCCAGGGCACTGAGACACTAGCATAAGCATCACCCGTAGCTGCACTATCAATGGGTGGGGGGGGGGGAACGACTCTGTCAAGTACAGAGCAGCTGCTGAAACTGATGAAATGGGGCAGGGACTACAAGAGGGACATCACTACTTTATCCTCTGACACAGAGTAAACAGCGTCCCTTCTCTGGGCTTACATTCAGATGTCTGCTATGTTAGGGGACTAGATTGGATTCCCTCCAGAAGCCTTTGCAGATTTGGATTTACCTCCCAGCTCTGAAAGAATGCTCCTACAGTGGGCAGGTTATACATATTAAATTATGCAAATAACTCAGCTTAGCATCTGACTACATGGCTGATGAAACAGTTATAAATTTACATAAGAGAGACTCTTGAAAAATGTTAACATAGCATGCAATCAATAATATTTTTGTGTGTGTGTCATGTGAACTAGATGAAAATCCAAGACAATCTCAAAGATCTAAGGCACCTAAATGAGAAATTTTTAAGGGCTTGTGATGGGACTTTGATTCACTATTATTATTTTTAGAACCACGCGGCTGTTTTGGCAGCTTGTTTTGCGAATCCTGCTTTGAAAATGCAATGAGACTTTTTTTCCAAAACAAATTTTAGTTAATCACACAGATAACCCATTTATCTCCTTGTCATATATTAGCATTAAATAAGAAATGTACTGAGAATCGAGAATTCCAAATTTCAATCATTACATTTGGCCTCTTTGCTTGTAGTTACAAGATCAGGGAATAACTCATTATTTTAATTTATCTTCATATGCTTTTTGATATTATCTTTGAAGAGGAAACATTGCTAAGAGTTTCAATGCCCTCATGTATTGTACTCAAATACCCTCTGGGTATTTAAAGTCAATACTTAAGACTATTCGATGCCTGTCCCAACTAGATCTGAACAGTTGACTGGAGCTGTATACTGGGTGGTTCTTGCACTACCTATGTGCTCAATCTTCCCCAAAGACTTTGAAGCTATTCAGTTTCACAGGGTTGATGTTAGAAACTATTATCCCCACATGATAAATGAAGAAACGGAGGTAGAGTAATTTGCCTAAACTTAATCAGTTAGTAGTCAGGGAGTATGAATGTCACCAGACTGTTGATTAGTGTAGAATAAAATCGTTAGCAAAAGAATACTGTATGCTGAAATATTCTATATTTTGGTTTGAAGGCTTTATGTTTAGAAGTAATGCATCAAATGAATGGCACTCAAGTTCTCTTTGACAAATATAAAAGGTATGCCTTTAGTGAAAAACAAATATTTATTTTCACTACAATGAAAATTTGGGAGATACAGCCTGTAAGAGAAATTTTGGATTTCGGTGTTTACCTCATTCATTGATGATGAATCCTATGAGCTGGGTGGCATGCTTCCTTCTGGTTTCTAGTTTTGCAGTCAGTGTGAAAGTTCATTTATCTCTTGGTATAAATTACAGGAGCACTGGGTGACTTTAAAATGTAGTAACATTTTCTCTTGTGGTTCTGGGAGCTAGGAGGGCTCATTTTCCTTCCACATTCTTCATGAGAGACTCCTCTCTTGCCTTTTCTCGGCTCTTAGGGTTTCTGACAGTTTTGATTTTTTTTTCTCTCTTGTGGCTGTACCATCCAATAGATAAAGCTTCCCTGTGTTTTGGCTCCTCTGTTTCCTGTATAGGGACTGATGACCGAGGACTGAGTGCCCATCTTGAATCTCATGACGCTATCTAGAAATTGTTAAACAATTTTATGTGTCAAGACACCACTTCCAAATAAAGTCACATTTTAGCTACAAGATAAACATGAATTTTGGGAGAGACAACTGAATCTACTTCAGGCAGTGGGGAGATACTGCAGCTTAGCAATAAACTACTCTCCTTGAAACATTCAAAGTCCCTCAACCAAACCCACTATGCGTGTTACTTTACAGGCAGTGATGTGACCTCAGCCTGCTTACTTAGCAGGTTTCAGAGACTCCCTCAGGACTTAGATGATAGGATTAGGGGCATCCCTCTGGGTGCGATACACCTAAAACACAACAAATCCTTGTCTTCAGCCTTTCCAAACCTGCTTCATACAGTCTCTCTAGCAGCTCTGGGATGTAAAGGCTTCAAGGTTTCAGGTTCTCTGCCTAAAACGACAGAGCCCTGATGACAGTACAGATGCTTATCAGGAATGACTGCACTAGGAGATTTTATACAACATTTTGTTTCTTAAATTTACAATACTGGTAAAAGCTGGAAGGAGGAACCAGCCCAAAACACTTCTAAACGGCGTAACAGACAGCAAACATACTCTGTCTAGACCTTCTTCACCACTCTAAAATTTTTAATATATGATTCAGGACACTTTAATAAAGGACAAATGAGTGAACCATGCATTCAAAATTATATTAAGAATCTATTTTCAGCATTATCCTTAGAACATTAATACATATTTCTGAATAACTGTCTAATTCTCCTCACTGTAAATAAAGCTCCATTGCTATCAAATATATCCCCAGTACCTAGATAAATGCCTGGCACATGCTAGAGGCCCAAAACATGAATGAATGAATGAATAACTTAAACATAGAGGGAAGTTAGGCTACAGTACTGCCAGATAATTACAAGCACTTCCTTCTTTATCATAACCAACAATAACCAGCGTACTTGCGTTATCTTTTTGCTGGAGACTCTCTGACTCTGTGCCATTCCTCAAAATGTCTGCTAAGAAATGCTATTTGAAATTTTTCATCAAGAACCAGTAGCTAAGTTTGCGATGCTAAAAATTAAACAAGAAGTAAATACGTGACTGTCCTTCTAGTTCTGTGTTTGGCTTTGGGTCAATTCACTGTACCAAGTGCACAAGCACCATAAGCTTTTGTACTCAGAAACTCATGTTTCTGTGTATACACAATAATCTCTTTATTAAATTTTTGGTGACTTGAGTATTTTACTTACTAATTGTGCTATTTTAGTATCGATCTCCATAAGGCTTCTCAAATCTACTATAGGCCCAGACTACGCATTTTAGAAAGAATCAAACTCCCAGGGTGCCTCGCAGTATGACCTAAGGCTATTTTATCACCCTTATCTCTTGTACTAAAACAAGTCATTCTTTAGAATAGTTTTCGGTTTACAGAGAATCTGCCCAGAAAGTGCACAAAATTCCCAAATAACCACACGTGCACACAGCACCTCCCTATATGATCTTGCATTCATATTATACACTAACTACAACAGTTGTCATTATTTGCTGATAGGACTGATGTCCGTGGATGCAGCTCTGAAGATTGAACAGCGCCGTGTGTATACCCTTATAGCCTAATGAATGAATGATACCTTTGCTGTCCTAAATCTCCTCTGTGCACACGCTTTACCCCTCTCTTCTTCACTCTCCTCCAGCTGTAGCAAATGATGTTTTTTTTTTTCTTTCTACATACTCCTTCCACCTCCTTCTAACACTGAATTTCTCAGGCCTTTCCTAGGTTTTCCTTTTCTAGAATGTTATAGAACTCGATCATGGAATATAGAATATTTCATTCTGCCTTCCTTCATTCAGGGATATGTATTTATGTCGCCTCCACATCTTTCTGTGGCTCAGTTGTTTTTATAGTAGAATAACATTTCATTTCATAGGCATTCCACACCATAATCCATGTATGTAAGAAGTACAGATCTATTTATCTTTTAATGCATCCAATGACATCACTATTCATTCCAAAGTTTTGGCAGGTGTGAATGAAGCTTAGATAAGTGTTCATTTATAGGGACTTGTGTAGCTGTTAGGTTTTCAGGTCATTTTGGCAACCACTTATATGTACAATTGCTACATCATACATTAAGCCTAATAGTAACCAGGCAATGAAGTACCAACTGTCTTCCAAAATGGAGCTAGCAATTTGCATTCACAGCAGCAATGAATGAGAGTTCCTAGTGCTCATATCTTACAACCATTTGACAATGCCAGTGTTTAGGTATATGATGATATCTCATATGCTAATTTGCAAATTCTTTTGACTTGCTAGAGTGATGGGGTGGTGTTAAGCATTCTAAATGTTAATTAATTGGTCCTGCTTGCTGTATGTTACTTACATTGTCTCTGATTGGTTAAATAAAATGCTGAGGCCTGAGACTGGGCAAAGACAGAGAAAGGCAGGACTTCCTGAGATTAGAACAGGAACTCTGCATTTTACACAAAGGACTAATGCATTCCAGCCAAGAGCAGGAAGGAGGACACACACCATGGGTTAGAAAAAAGAACCTCATTCCACATGGCCAGGAACATTGTTATAGCATGGAGAATAGCAGTCCAAGGGGACGTATGTATATATGGGGTCATATTTGGGTAATAGAATTAAGAGCTAGCTTAGGTGGGCCAAGATTGCTCAATTCAGGCCAAGGCTTGTTAAAGTCCATGTGGTGTCTCTGTGTACTCATTTATAATGGTGAATTAAGGATTAACAGCTGCCGAACCAATTAACAATAATAGAAATACTGGTTAAATCATTTAATTAGACATTTTATTTCTACACTAGAGTATGATGCTGAACATTACATTTGAATATTTGATATCAATGTCAACTAGTGAGGTGGGCAGTCCAATTCTTTTCCCATATATTAGTTAGATTGTTATTCCATTTTTTCTTGAGTTTTAGATTTTCTGTGTATATTTTAAATACTTTTTATCAGATTAATGATTTGAAAATATTTTCCATATCTTATCTTCTTATTCTCTTCATGTCTTTTTTCAGAGTAGAAGTGATCATTGTAGTAATACCTCAGCCTATTTTTCTCTTTCATGGCTCAAACCTTTTGGTTTGTAACTAAAACCATTGCTACACTCAAGGTCAACATGGGTTTGATTTTGTTTTATCTCGTAGGAATTGTATAACTTTGTACTTTATAGTTACATCTATGGTCTCTATTGAGCTGAATTTTGTAAAAGAGGGAGTAAGATCTACATAAAGTTCTTGTGTGTCCAGGTGGTTTTGTCAGCATTTGAGATGCTTTTGGCCTCTTGAGTTAGTTGCTCTTGCTCCTTTAACAAAATGGTATATTGCTATTGGTCTGTTTCTGAAGTTTCTAGTCTAGGCCACTGATATATTTGTCTGCTTCATCATGAAAACTGCATCATTGCTAGTTCTGTGACTTTATACTAGGTCTTAAAGTTGTGACAATGACAGATTTCAAACTTCTGCTTTATAGTAATGTTGGCCACTCTGGATATTTTGACTAGAATTTAGGGTGAGTTATTGATATCCACAAAAAATTTCTTGTGATTTTGATTATGAGTTCATTCATCACAGAGATAAAAATCGAAGCCATAACAATGATAATATATGTATATGATTCATTTATAAATATTTCCTTGAATTAAAATTGTCATTTTTCTTGTATTAGACTATTAGAAAGACTTTAAGAGACAGTTTTTATTCAATTTTATGCTAATGTAAATGGTATTGTGTTTTTATTTAAAGTTCCAAGTATTCATTCTAGTATAAAGGACAGAAATTAACATTTGGGTATTAACCTTGCAGCCTGTAACTCTGCTGCAACAGTTTCAAGTTCCAGGAGGTCGGTCATTCTTGTAGATTTCATATATAATCATGTCATTTGTTAATGATAAAAATATTATTCCTTTTTTGGGGAGTTTACTTATTCACTTTTATGTGTACTGTATGCTTGAATGTGTCTGGGCACAGTACTTGTAGAAGGCTAAGAACACCTGGAACAGGAGTTGCAGATAGTTGTGAGCCTTCATGTGGGTGCTTGGAATGGAACCTTAGTCCTCTGGAAGAACAGCCATTGCTCTGACCTGCTGAGCCATATCTCCAACTTTGAAAGTGTTATATCATTGTGCTAGATATAGATATAGATATCGATATATAATCTTTTATTTTCTTACTAAATTATCTAGAACTGTCCTAAAGTTGTTGGATAGGTACAATGAAAAGAAACATCCCACAATTGACTCAGACCTAAAGAAAATGGTTTAATGCTTCAGGCCTGAGTACAGTGCTAAGGGAGGGTCTTTATGAATTCTGTAACAGGTTGAGGAAATTCTTGAGCTGCTCAGAGACTTTATCTGTAATAGGCTTTGAATTCTTATATTTTTCTGCATTTGTCATTATAATAATATACTTTCTTATTCAATTTTTGATGTGGCTGATTATATTAAACAATTTTCAAATGCTGGGGCAGACCCCCGTACTTTGAATAGACCCTAATTGGTCCTGCAGTATTATTCATTTAATAAGTTGCTAGACCCAATGTGCTATTATTTTGTTGAAGATGTGTGTGTCTGTATTCATGGTAGGCAGATTTATATTCCTATGTTGTCTGTCTTAGTTTGGTATTATGGTAACATTGGTCACATGGAATGAGTGAACTGCTTCTGTTTTAGAGAAGAGAGTGTAGAGAATTGATTCAATTTCTTCCATAAGTGTTATAGAGAACACAGAAGTGGCACTACCTAGGCATTGTGCTTTCTATGGTGGGACTGGAAGGGGTCGAAAGAGGACACTGTGATGGAGATGTAACCTGAAGTAATAAATAAACATAAAAAAGAAAAAATATAGATCCATTCTAATTATCTACTTCCTCCCATATGAGTTTGATAGTTTCGATGTCATCTAAATTAATCAACCTATTGGTACAGTCCTGGTCATAATGCTCTCTATTATTTTTAATATCAACATAAATAATAGCAATAGTCTCACTTCTACTTCTGATATAAGTAATCATTGTCATTTTAACTTTTCCCTGGATAGCTGGGTTTAAGACATAATGATTTGTTAATCTTTTCAAAGAACACACATTTGGTTTTGTTGATTTCAATTTCAATTGATTTCTGCCCAAATTTTTAACATTTTTTCATCTCTTTGGATTTACCTTGCTCTTCTTTTTCTAGACTCCTAAAGTAGTAATGAAGATCTGTCCTTACATCTTTCTTCTTTCTAATATGTGTATTTGGTGCTGTAAACTGCTAAGAATGGCTTTTATTGCATCCTAAAACTTTTTGCTTTATATTACTACATATTAAAAACAAGTTGTACTATATTCATGTTTTGGGATGAATACAGGTAGCAAAAAGTTTATGACTATAAGCAAATTAACACAGTCACCATCTCACCTAGCTACCTAGTTTCCTTGTCTTTATTCAAAACAGCCACAAATTTCTTATTCAACATGAATGATGCACAGCAAAATCCATTAACTATAGTTTTCATGTTGTGCATTAGACTCTAGATTTGACGTCTTGCAAATTTGCTATGTTATGGCCTCTCTGTAATCTTCCCATTTTTCTCTTACCCATCTCCACTCCCAATCAATGTTGTATGTATCTAATTTTTTTAATATTTGTCATTTTATTTTATTTTAAATAATTTATTTTTTATTTCTTCAGGTTACATCTCAATCACAATCTCCTCCCTACTCCCCCCTCCAGTCCCACCCTTCCACCCTCCTCCCCCTCAACCCCCCAGCCTCTTCCCTTTTTTTTTTTTTTTTTAGTTTAAGGTATTTTTCCCCCCAACAGCTCTCCCTTTCAGTCCAACAAATGGTTCTTTCTCTTATAACAATAAATACAATACAAAACAACAGAAATAAATAGGCCACAATTATGAGAGTTATATGGCTTAGCATACATTCCCGATGTCCAGTCCATATGTATTTGACACCTGACTTTAACATTCTACTATCTAACCATCTCCATGGGTTTAAAGTTCTGTATCTAACTCAGCTTTCATACTAACTTGCCTCACAATTTTAAAAATATCTTCTTAGATCCAGAACACCCTCTTGATTCCTAAACAACTCAAAATTTAACTATGAGACTCTAGCTATCTATTCTTCAACCACCTCAGAGACCTGAGAGGGATAAATATATCTGATTATATAGGAAGTGCAGGGCCTGCAGCTTCCAAAACTAAGAAATGACATACCAGTGGCTGCCTGGACAGTTTCCATTTTCTCTCCATACATTACAGCATCAATCTTCAGGCGTTTGGCCCCGTTTCTCTGACAGACATTGATTGTAGAGCAGGAATTATGAAGGATTTACCTACCCTGTCTTGGCAGAGCTAGGCTGTCGCCTTATCTGCTTCCAAGTTTTGTCCTTTTTGGACAGAAGTCTGTCTACAGTTGAAGCAAGGGGTTTTTCTTGCCAAGATAATGGCTTACCACCAATTCAATCATCTCCCACTGGAGATTCTTCGATGCTCATCTGCTTCTTAAAGGTATTGTTCATAGTAATACTTAAAAATGAAATATCAAGTTTTGACCTCTTGCTACCAACCGACATAAACTGTTTAGGATAATTAAGAAACGGAAACTAATAGTCATGAAAACGTGTCATTTTGTTAGTTACTATGACAGTCTATCACAATTATTTTCTAAGCTACTCAGAAATCAAGGTGCTAAGAGACAAGCAATATTTGCTTATCTAAATATAAGAGATAGATAGATAGGGCATCTTCAAAAACCTCAAGAGATCTGCAGAATATGGCATTCAAAGATGTTTTCTTAACTTAAGATTTTTTGATATCGAGACATGTCAGCTCCTGACAGCACCCCCTATTCTACTCCAAGTGATTTTGTGTTTTTATTGGGCTTTTGTGAATGCGTATGGGCAAGTTTCTTGGTTTTTATTTTTTGTTTTGTTTTGTTTTCTTTTTAAGAGGTAGAGAAAAGGGCATGCAATCATCATCATAGAGTCTTCCTCCAATAGTTGATGGAAGCAGATGCAGAGACCACAGCCAAACATTAGGTGGAGCTTGGCGAACCCTTTGGAAGAAGGAAAGGATTGTAGGAGACAGAAGGGTGGAGGACACCACAAGAATATGGCTTACAGAATAACTAAGCAGAGTTTCTAGGGGCTCACAGAAACTAAAGAGGCAATCACTGAGTCTGCATAGCTCTGCACTAGGTCCTCTGCATACATGCTGTGGTTTTTTAGCTTGCGGTTTGTGTGGGACTCCTAACAGTGAGACTAGAGGTGTCTCTGACTTTTTAACCTGCTCTTGGGACCCTTTTCCTCTATCTGGGTTACCTCATCCAGCCTTGATGTGAGGGTTTGTGCCTAGTCTTATCCCATCCTGTTATACTGTATTTGTTTGATATCATTGGGAGGCTTGAACTTTTGTGAAGGTAACCAAAGGAAGAGTGGATCTGGGGAAAAGGAGAGGTTGAGGATATGTACTTGGAGGAGTGGAGGGAGGAGAGGCTGCAGTAGGGATGTATTGTATGGGAGAAGAATACATAAAAAGAAGAAAAAAAAACAGGAGCATGGAGTTGGGTAGAAAGGGAGGTGGGGAGAATCCAGAAGGTGTTGGGGGAGGGGAAAGCATAATCAGAATATATTGTATTAAGGTATGTTTTTCAGTTAAAAAATAAGAGGTAGAAAATTTCCAGATTGTTAAAAAGAAATGAAACTTCTGGCAAAATAGAATGATGCCCTTCAAGATATTGGGGTAGAGAATAACCTTTGAATAGAACATCAATAGCACAGAAATTAACCCAAGTATAAACAAATGCATCTACATGAAAATAACATGTCTCTGCCCAACAATAGAATCTATTAGTGGAGTACATACACCGGCCACAGAATGGGGGAAAATCTTTACCAGTTACAATTCAGACAAGGAGCTAACATGCAGAATTTGTATAAAGAAAGTTAAAAATTAAATGCCAAAGAAATAAAACAGTCAATCAACAAATGACAAATGAACTAAATGAATAATTTTCAAAGAAAAACCCACAAATAGACAAAATATTTAATGAAAGGTTCAATATCTCCGACCATCAGGAAAATACAAATTAATTGTGCTCAGATACCATCTCACCTCACTTATAATAGCTACCATCAATAAATCTGACAGATATTGGAGAGGATGTGGAGAGAAAGAACCATACGCACTCCCATGTTTATTGCTGCTTTATTCACTACAGCAGAAAGCTTAATCAAACTGAAGGCTAGATGAAAAAGCTACCTAGAAACCTAGGATCTTTCAACCCAAGAAAAAACATTCAAAGATGAAGTCCAAACGGACTGGACATAATGTCCACTCACAAGTACAACTCAATATTCAGGAGTTAAATGTTTAAAGTTTAGTTTTAGCTGTTATTTGAGACCACATTATAATCTCACTTCGTTAGGACAGGCTATTTACCTCCCTCTGTATAACAAAACAGATTTTTGTTTTCTGTATCTATTTCCTTATTCCAAACGAAAAGTAAGTACGTAATCTCATTAGCAAATCTTTTGTTTATTGGACCATGTATAAGTCCAAACATATGGAAAGAGTATTAGTTCATCCCACTGCCTGCTTTGTGGATACTGAGGACTATTTATTGTCAGAGTTCTGAAGCAGATACCAGAAACAACCAAGTGCTTTTGTCTCTGATCAATATGGAATGTTTCATCCAATACTACTAGACACTTGTCACAAATAATAAGACTCAGACAAAGGTGTCTAGATGTATTCTTGTGCCTGTTTTGGAGAGGGTAAATGCTAGAAAAGAAGAAGCAGCTATCAACACTTCATCTCAACATCTTTTCTAACCTGAAAAATCTTTTTGAAGACCCATATATCTTTATTTTAAAGCCTATGAGTAGAATGAATAGTCTTTCCTGCATGTATGTCTATGCCTTATGTCCATGCAGTACTGACAGAGGCCAAAGGATCTGTGAAATCTCCTAAAAAAATCAAAGTTACAGATGAGTAGGAGCTTTCATATGGGTGCTGGGAGCCGAACGTGGATCCTCAGCAAGAGCAGCCAATGTCTTAATTGCTGAACTGTCTCACCAAGTCCCAAACCTGAAAGTTCCTGATGACAGTAACAGCAAGGACATTCACTTAATATTGTTAAGTGGACACCTGGGTAATCAGACATTCTAAAATATGCTCAATTATAGCTGTCACCTACCATGCCCTTCAAGTAATTTTTAACCAGACGTTTTTCAACACTATTGTAAAAATGTAGTGTTAGCTTTGCAGATTGGCTTTCTAATTATTGTCTTGCTAGCTACACAAGGTGGAATGAGAAGGAGAAAAGAAGCAAGAAAGAAAGTACAAACTTTATTGCTCTGTTTCACTAGTTGAGAAAGAGGTCACACTGCAAAACTTCTTTTTATCCAAAATCCTACAGGGAGAGAAGAATGTTTGTCATAATTCTCAGATGAAGTCAATATAGAGAGTAAGAAAAAAGAACAGGACTCCAAATCTCAAATTCCCAGTAATTCCGAAGGCAATGAATTTTTTACTAACTCTGCCCTAATATATTGGTTTTCATAAATCATGGACCCATCAGGCTAACTGCCTTAAAATGAGTTCCCAAAGTCACTTTTTAAATTGCTGGAGAAAACTGAGTCTTTAATTCTTTGGCCTCAGTGTTATTTGCTGAACACAAGGCTCTTAGCAGATTGCTGATGACCCTAAAGTCATGTATGGCACTATGACACTCAGCCAACAAATTTAATGGTCAGTTTCAGAGCTGCCCAAGTTAGGAGGCACAAGCGTGACAGTAGAGAAGGCAAACTTTATTCAAAGGTATATTGTAGGTGTGTAATAAGCCATTTTAGTGTATAGCTTATAATTTGGATTTAACACAACCTGGCAAATAAAATATATATATATATAGGATCTACACTTCTTCTATAACACCAAATAAAATATTAATATAAGTCACCTTATTAGCACTCACAATCAACACAGATGATAACCAGGATTCATTATCAACATGCTATAGATGAGCTATCGGGGCCTCAAACAGACAGAGGGATACAACCATAACCGTATGTCTTGTGTTGTGTTCTTTTTGAAATCTCATGTTCTCTTGACTGCAATTTCAAACATCTCAAGAACTATCTTCTAGATCACAGAATATCAGCTTATTCTGCACAGTAGAGGAAACAGGTAAAAGATTGAAGAAATAACCTACAGTAGGGAAGAAAATATTCATAAGCCATATGTTCTAGTTTCATTCTGCTGCTGTGACAAATACCATGGACATTGAAAACAACTTAGGGAAGGAAAGAGTTTACTTAATTTTATACTGCAAAGTCTTACAGTCCATCTTTGAGCTAAGTCTGGGCAGGAACTCAAGGCAGGAATAGAGAGACAGGACTGATTGCTAGTCCATGTAGCATTAACCCCTGACCAAGGGACTCACTTACATCCAAGGAAGTACAGCAGAAACCACAGAAACTTTGGCTTGATGGATGGTTTGCTTGGCTTCATGCTTAGCTAGATTTCTTATACAGCTCAGAACCACTTACCCAGGGAAAAGTCCAACTGGCAGTAGGCTGGGCATTTCTACATCTAGTAACAATACTGACAGTATTCCTCTTCTCAGGTGACTCTAGGCTATGTCAAGTGGATACTTAAAGCTAATCAGGGTACTGTCATCTCAAGAGAACTCAATATTAGGGATATATAAGAAACTAAAAAAATAAAATAAAACTTCAACAGCAAAAAGAATAAGTAATCCAATTTAAACATAGGTACAAGATGTAAATGGACATATCTCAAAAGACATAAAATGGTTTAAAAGTATATGTTAAAATGCTCAGCACTGCAAATAATAAGGAAAACACAAACAAAATCCACAATAATTTATCATATCACTCCAACTTAAATGGCTACTAAAAATAGAAAAGACAACAAGTGCCATAAGAGAAGGAAGCCTGTTCACACTATTGGTGGGAATATGAATTAGTACGTGCTATGGAAAACAGTATGAGTGTCCTTTAAAAAAATAAAAATATAATATAATTTGTCTATGACTCAGTGGCCCACTGCTGAGTGTTACAGCACTACATATTCTAGGCAAGAAATTGAAATGACCTCAATATTCCTCAACTGGTAAATGGACAGAGGAAATGCGGAACATACACTCAACAGAATATCACTCTCCCAAAAAGATGTGAACCTACAATAATGTGAAACTCCTCATGTGCCCTATCACATGGTAGGGTAACTACAGATAACAACATATGTTATATTAAAAAAGCTAGAGGTGGGTTTAGTTAGTAAAGTGCTTGCTGTGCAAACAAGGACCTGAGTTCAGATCCCCAGCACCCACATAAAAGGCCAGACACCCCAGCATGTGCCTGCAATCACAGTGCTGAGGAGGTAGAGACAGGAAGATTGCTCGATGTTAGAGACGAAAATCAATGAGCCCTAGGTTCAGTGAGATACTCTTACTAAAATATCAAATGGAAAGAGATTTGGGAAGATACTCAGTGTTGACCTGTATCCTCCATGAATAATTACATGTGTGTACCCACATGAATATATGCATGTATGTGTGCATGCATGCACACGTACACACTAGTCTTGATGAAAACTTTTTGAATGTTAAATGATTTCACCATGCAGAAAGATATAAATACTTTGGACCTGAACTATAAAATGAGATACAGTTTTTTTTTAAGTAGTAAAGATAAATACTTGAGGAAAAAATATACTTTTCATGATGTAAACATTATGCAATGTATACATGTATCAACATATCACTTGGTACTCCATAAATATCCACAAATGTTATGAGAAACTGAAAAAAGAACATCAACTTAAAAAATGATAGACATAAATAGGCATTTTCCTAAAAACACACCACATAAAAATAGTTTTGTAAATCATTGTCTTATTATAAATTCTGAAGCTCTTGTTTTGTTTCCTACCACTGTTAATGAAACTGAAATGCACATAGTCTCAATTATACTCTTAGCTTTGCTGTTCATGCTGTGAACCACCTTTTAGGTCAGACTAAAAAAAAATTTATGGAGGCCCTTAGTAATTATGATTTCTTGCATGGAAGAACTGAAATGTCACCATCTCACAAATACATTCTGTTAGAAGAGTATTTCAAGTAAGACTTTACACTACTCAACAGTTATTTTGTTTGGGGGAGAAAAAAAAAACAGAGATAATCAGGACAGCAAAAAGTGTGCTCAATGCTTATGAAAACATGGACTGTTCCTGGGTATTGGAGACAATGGAACTTAATGCAACCTTTCCATGAGGATTCCTGGGTTAAGGGAGATGAACATAAGTCATTAAATTTGGTAAGCACTTTTTTTAAACAGATGCATGGAGATTAAATGTATTCAGTATTATAACCACAGAATGATAGTCTTATAGAGGGAAAAGTATTCACTCTACTAAAGCAAGTGAAGATTCCAAAAAGTGGTGGTAATTGAGCCAAGTATTGGAGGAATGAATAAACTTTTCAGCTATAGCATGAACTTGAGATGGGGAGGAAAAAGCTTAGCTGAGTCCTGCATGACCTGTCATCAGATGCCTGGACGGATTTTCCATCCCATGTGTTGTTAGCACCCATCAGAGAGAGGTGAATTTTCTGAAATTCCTAACTATACTTCGTTTTTTTTTGTCTCTTCAATTTCTAAGCCTCCATAAGGTTCTTTCCAATTCACACAACCCTCCAAGTCAAACACATATCAATGGTGGATTCTGGTTGGAAGCATTTCCATTCACAGTTACTGGTGCTGAGCACCACTGTATTAAAGTGAGGGAGAGTTTCAAGCACCCAGAAATCTGTTCTTTCTTCAGTTACAGCAATCTGTAGCCTGACTGAGCTTCCTCATTCTGCAATCAGCAACACAGCTTCTGTTTTTTTTTTTAACTGTCCATATTGTATTAATGCATAGACATAGCAAATACACAGCCTTTTGACAAAGATGTCTTTAATGTTTCCAAAAAGCACATAAGACAAGATAGCATGAAGTGTTTCATATATGTAAGTGAAGACATTCTATGGATTACTACATAAAATGTTTAGGATGAGGCTTTTCTGTTGTTTTAGATATATCTTTAAAGTTGCATTATGTTGAAGCGACAAATTAACCTAACTGCTTCATAACAGCTGAGGAAGGGATTGACTAGTAATAGAATTCAGAGGCAGGACATGTCATGGCTTGTAATGTACAGAAAGTTTACTATCTATTGAAATGGTGAGGGCCTTGTGATCTGTAGTCATTATGCTGTGTAAAATATATCATCTCTCTAAAATGTCTTTGAAATATATATCCTATCCAATTTTAAAGACGGTGAAAGAGCCCCATCAAATTTAAAACGTGTTTCTGCAATAAACAATTAACGGTCAACATAAATGGAAATTCCCTGAATGACCCCCCAAAGAAATTAGAGACTCCTAGACTTAAAACATCTCAAATTCTGTCAGTCACCCCACTGGTTTTTCTTTGCTTAACCTTCAAGGTTGGTATCTAATCACATAGCTTGTCAAGGTAAGTTACTGCTCCCTTGATTTCCTAATCCCTTTATGTGTTTCCTTCACCCTGACCTCCACTGTGTAATTCACTCCTGAATACATATTCTCTCACTCCCGTCACTTGTGTTCTCCTTCTTAGATACAAATTAATAAGGAATTGTGTCTTGTGTTTCTCTGTCCCATCATGAGGCTAAGCACTTAGCTTTGTTGGAAGTTTCCAGTCCATAACACGTAACTGTTTTCATGGGCTTAGGTATCTGGTCTACCACATCAAAACAGGTTAGAAACAGCTGCACAGGCAAATCTCTGACAGCCAGCCAAGGTGAAACTAACTTAACTGAGAAGAGTTTGCCGCCACAGTGAGACCAGCGACCTTACATTAGGTCAGGGCTCTTCAGGGAAGAAGAAAACCATTGCAAAACCTTACTTGTTTCTAAGGATGCAATTGAAAATAGTAAAATATTGATTCAGGTTCAAGTTCAACAACAGCTTAGTAATTATAATATACCAAGCACTATGCCAGAATGTGATCTAACAAAGACTTGTAAATGGTATTTGGAGCATCTCACTTTCTTTAGTGGACAGGGATGCAATTATACTGTTCTCAGAACCAAGTGTTAGCTGCTACGATAGACAAAACAGTTTGTGGCACCACGGGCAAAGATCCTCTCACAGTGTTTTCATAGCCAAAAGGCATTTTCTGCTCTGCTAACTTTCTTTGATGACTTCAGTCACTAAGAAGGATGTAAAGGAAATGTTGTTAAGTAATTGTTTAACATGACAATGTAGTCCCTAGAAATAAGGATAAAGACAGAGCTTCCAAATGAAGGAGTTTCGTTAATGCTTCAGGATTTGGGATCTTTGAAAGGGGTATGATTTTCAGCAGAAATGACACACTTTGAAGCACAATATGTCCATCAAAAAATAAGTTTGTGAGTTGAAATATTAATCTGTGTGATGAAGATGCAGCTCTTACAGAATATAAACAATTTACCTAACAAAAGAAAAATATTTCCCAGAAAGGAAATGAACAATTTATAGCAATTAATGCAGATTATGCCTAGTGATCAAGAAATATTAGCCAAGCTTCAGCAAAATTACACAAGCCATCGGGGTATCATTTACAAGGAAAACAAAGCAGCAAATCTATTTTCCCAAGAGATTCATGAGTCTTCCTTCAAGAGCTAATTTATACCTAAGATTAAAGTTTTCAAAAGACAATCTTACCTAAATTGTAGTGTGATCTTTCATCATTTTCACAATGTATGGATCACATTTGTGATTAAACTACCAAAGAGACTTTTAGCCTATTTGGTGGTTCCACATTTTTAACAAAAGCCTGACCACGGCCATCTTATTTCTTGTGCCACCAGTTCTACGTGGGTCATCATTTGGACTGTGGCTCTGACAGATGCACTCAAGCAAGCAGAGCTCTGACAAGTCTTTTCTTACTGAGTTTGCAATAACAAAGATCAATTTTACTCTATTCCCAAACTAGCATGCTAGTTACAGAGGACTGTGAGACATTTTTACAAATTCACTTTTCTTTTCTTTTTTTTTTTTTACTTTATTTTTTATTTCTTCAAGTTACATCTCAATCGCAATCCCCTCCCTACTCCCCACTCCAGTCTCATCCTCCCACCCTCTTCCGCCTCAACCCACCCGTCCCCTTCCTTTTTTTTTTTTTAAGTTTAAGGTATATCTTTTTTCCCCCAACAGCTCCCCCTTTCAGTCCAACAAATGGCTCTTTCTCTTATAATAATAAATACAATACAAAACAAATTCACTTTTCTATTTGGAAATGGTCTTTTAAAATATTTCTCCATTTTTTAAAATGTATTAATGGTACCAAATAATGGGTTTCATTGTGACTTTTCATACAGACATACCATGTATTTTGATCACCTTCAATCAATCCCCTATCACCACAATCTGCTCCTCTTTTTTCTTTGCTTCTAGCCCTCCTCTGCTTTTGTGTATTATCTTTAATGCTTCACTTTCTGTTTCTTTAAGTATTTCTGTAAACTGATTTTTTTTTTTTTTTTTTTTTGGTTTTTCAAGGCAGGGTTTCTCTGTGTAGCCCTGGCTGTCCTGGACTCACTTTGTAGACCAGGCTGGCCTTGAACCCACAAAGATCCGCCTACCTCTGCCTCCCAAGTGCTGGGATTAAAGGTGTGTGCCACCACCACCCAGCGTGTAAACTGATATTTTAAACATTGGCTATACACATTCAAGATAGGAGCCTAATCTTTGCATTTTAAATGCCTTCTAAAGTTCCTAAGTTTTCATATGTAGCATGCTTTATATGCTTAACTTTGCATCACAGTCAAGAATGGCCATTCATGATGTCAAAAAAGATCAAGAGATGGTCCTTGTTATCCTGTCCTCCATTCAGATAACCCATCTACAGCCATGCCTATCAGAGCCACAAAATGTTTACAAGAACTTAGATGGTATTTTCTGGAAATCATTCAGAAAATGGAATGTGACATTACAAATTACTTACTCAATTTCAACCTATAAAATGTGTTTTGAGAGATAGATCAAAATCACCCATCCATCCATTCATTAGCCATTCATTTTATGCCTTTCCACCTGCTCCCACTCTAACAGTTGGGATACAGCCACAAAAAGGAGAGATAAGCTTCTTGGGTTCATGGACTGTGTATTCTATAACACACAGATCAGTACATCAGAGTTTCAAGTGCTAGAAAGAAACCAAACTACGCAAGCTTGACATAGTGGTACATACTTGTAATCCCAGAACTACGGAGGCTGAGGTGGGAGGACCAAACTGGTTACACACATGTAAATCTTATCTCAAAATAAAACTGTCTCAAAATAAGATGGAAGATTAAGGGAAAAGAAAGAGGTAAGTGATTAGGAGAGGACAATCTAAGATATTCTGTCCCAGAAGAAAAGTAAGATGAAAAACAAGCAGGATCAGGAAAACAGAGCAACACAATGACAATTGCCGGCAACAAATGTGAGACAAGGACTGGAACCTTATTGGGTCCTGTAGAGATCTTGCCTGAGGCTGGGGATAGGGCAATTCCTGGGCTGAATCTACTTCTTACTATTCTATTTTGAGGGGAAATTAGCTATTTTCAACTATCTGTTTACTTGCTACAAAATGAGTTAATAGCACTTCTATTTTTGTTACTATTAAAGGACATAAAGTACTTCATAGGTACTAAGTGTTCAGCAAATATCAGTTCCCTCTTTACTAGGGGATTATTGCAGAATTTACTTGGTGAGTCAATAGGTAAAGCACCTGCCACACAAGTGTGGTAACTGAAGTTCAGATTCCCATTGCCCACATAAACTTTAGGCAGATGTGGAAGTCTTCATATAATACCACTGCTCAAAGTAGTGATAGGGATACCCAGAACAAGCTGGCTCACAAGAGCAGCCAACTCTGTGAGCTCTGGGTTCAGCAAGAGACACTGTCTCACTAAACAAAGTGACAAGCAATTGATAAAGATACCTGACAATAACTTCTGGCCTCCACACCACACATGTAAACATGCACTTACACATCCACATACATGCATACATACATACATGCACAATATACACTTGCACATGTCCAAACCACCAAGGCTTTTGTTTGTACTAAAGCTCTCATCACATCTGTCTATCATAATGTACAGTAGCAATGGGTTTAACCAAAAACAACACAGCAAAAACACCAAGTGCTTCTCACACAGCAGTGATACAAAGGGATGTCTAAGAACTGCACATGTGTATAGATCAAAAGTTGTAGGCACAACCGTGAAGAACCACCCTTCTGAAGCCAGATAAGTCAGAACTGTGATAAGCTCCTACCAACCAGCTTGCATCCCTAAATGAACTTCTTGATCCAATTCAGTTTCTCCTCTACTACTACTCATAGAATTAAAATTATTTACCAAGATATAAAATACTTAACACACTGGTTGGCAAGTATCAAGTGCTGAGTAATTGGCAACTATAATTATTAGAATGCCATTTCTCATTTGATAATATTTGATTTATAAGTGTCAATTATAAATGAGTATTTTCCCAGAATATCACAAACCATTACTTCTCTTTCTTTATTTAGAAACCACGCCCCCATAAAGGTATACATAGTTGACAAATATAAGGTGTCCTGATTTCTTTAAAGAATTACATTAGTGTCTTCTAATCCATGATAGCAAGATTCAAACAAAACATAGGCCTGTCACTGATGGCTCATAAGGCTTGTAGTTGATGGCTCATATGCAGGAGAGACCTGCATGATTTAATAAGCAAATGACAGACAGGAAAAATCACTGCTGCCTCTCAGATAATGCTAGAGCTGAATCACAAGAATGATACACTGGAATCAGTCACTACTTTAGTAATCATGGGGTACATTATGTAAGTTCTTATAAAAAATATTCGCTGATAATGTGCCAGGCTCTTTGCCAAAATGGGCATTTTTGAGACTTCCCTCCTCATTTCTGAATATGTTTCAAAAAGTATAAAAATCTTCCATTTTCAAATACAGTTTATAGTTTTGAGTACTTGTCCAGTCAATGATCATGTCATCACTTATTCCTCAGTGGGATTAAATATAACTTGATGTTCACCACAACCCAATGGAGTGGCACAAGTATTAGAATTATGCAAAGTCAAAATTGAGAGATGGATCTGTACTGACACTGAGCAGCAAGACCTAGGACATGAAGCATATTTCCTATGAGAAAAACTGAGAAACAACAGCAACTATTCAACAAAGACATAGTTTTACACTGGACTTTATTAAAATTACTATGTTTTTAAAATAAGAATATACTACTTGGATATTGGTATGTCCTTGCATTGTTAACAATTTAGAGCTCTTATAATCAATCCCAGTATGGTAAGCTGTAACATTATTTGCTTTCCAAATGTTTGGGTGGTTAGATGGCTTAATGGGAAAAGTGTTTTCCATGAAAGCTTGACTCAACCCCTAGAATCCATGGAAAGGTAGAAGGAGAAAATTAACTTCACAAGGCGACAGTCTGACCTACATGTACAGACTGATACACTCATGCACATGCACACACAGAGATACATACACACACACATCGGACACACATAATAGCAAGTAAGTATACATATGTGCAAATATATAATACATATGCATATCCAGATACACCTAGACATTGTGCATGTGCTTATACACATCTGTATGCCAGATACTCTGTAATTAGACTTTCTTTGTCAAACAACTTTACATTATCATGTCCCTTCATAAGAGTTTTTAATAGTTATTTGGTAATTTAATTTTGATAACTAGAAGTGATTCATAGTAGAAGAGAATCGTATGTACATATGAATATATGAGTCATTCATATATATATGAATATATACATATATATACACACTTTCATTGTATTAATTACATATAGATAATAAATTGAGAAGGTGTAGCATGATTTTTAAAAACTATAGCCAAAAGGATATTTCAGGGTATACCTTGAAAAACTTTTTCCTCAAATTGTGAAGTACAGGCTTACTAATGACAGTTCAAAAGGCATATGAAAATAGATATAAATTCTGAGAAACTTAGAGTTAAGTAAAGGAAAATAAGCATTCAAGAGTAAATTATACATAGAAATTCATTATTCCCAGGGTTTATAGCACAGTACTAAAATTATCTGACCTTTGACAATAAGCTCCTGTTGTAACAGACTTTGAATCTTAATTAAAAGAAACAAAAAGTATTTCTGCAAAATCCTGATAAGCCGGGCGGTGGTGGCGCACGCCTTTAATCCCAGCACTTGGGAGGTAGAGGCAGGCGGATCTTTGCGAGTTCGAGGCCAGCCTTGTCTACAAATTGAGTCCAGGACAGCCAGGGCTATACAGAGAAACCCTGTCTCGAAAAGCCAAAAAAAAAAAAAAAAAATCCTGATAAAAGCAAAGTATGCTATTGTTGACAATATTTGTATCAAATTAGCATGGGAGCCATGTGTTTAACCCAACTCTAATAATGCTTAAGTGGAAATAGAAAGACAGCTAAAAATAATTTCACAGTCAGACCTCAAACTGTATCCGTGAAACACAATGAAAATATGACACTGTTAGCATTCAAACAAGAGGCCAGCTAGCCCCATGCTATGTTTGAAGCCCATCACTGTCACACTGAGATGCAGAAGTCTTCTCAGCAGGATGTAAGCAACTGTGTAGGGGCTTCACCCAGATCCACTCAACTAACTTTGGCCAGACCTTGAGGCTGTTTTCACATTTGGTTTGGGCAAAGTATCAATCTTATTTTTCATTATTCACACATCCTTCTGGTACCATGCTGTTAGACAGAAAACAGTATGCTCCATCAATCAAGATCTTTCCCTTCTAATTTTGTAAAAAAGAAAAAAAGAAAGAAAAGAAAAATTAAGTATAATTTACTGTAGAACAGCAAGGATACATATAAATGGCCTGGTTTAAAAAAAAATACTTGCAGTGCCAATTTATAAGTGAAAATGTAGCCTTTAGGTTACTCCTCTCTCTTGATATTTTCTTCTATAGATTCGAGGGTCATTTTACTAGTGTTTAAGGGAAAAATTCTGATACAGGCCATATGTAAATCTCAGCAGTTGCCAGGAAGAGGAAGGTGGAGAAGAAAAAAGAAAAAGGGCATTCCATTCAAATTAAACACTCAAGGAGGTCAGCCATAGTGAGAGGGAAGCTTCAGAGACAGCATGAAGCCAATACTACCTGGATGTGGCTACCTGTAAGTTTTTGTGCTAGTGCCTGGGATTCTGAGAAGGAAAAGTATATTATCTCATTAAAGGGATAATTACTCCTCCCATCTCTTTAGAATGGCTTAAGATGGATCCACCTTCCTGAAGGGTGGTTCCTAAACCAGCTGATTGACCCACCCAACAGGAATATTAGGTCTCTTGATTTTATTTTTACTTAAAAACAAACAAGAGTGGTTTTTTGATTAAAAAAATGTTTTTTATCAAAAAACCATCAAGTATTTATGAATTAAAATACTTTCATATCTGAGATGCATTTAGAAAAATTGCTTTAAAAGCCTATATAACTTTCTAGCTTGTAAAATCAATCTTTTCTCTGAGGAGTTCACTAGCTAATCTTATTTGTCTTCCATGTGTCTTACTTACATGTGCAAGCGTGTACAGATGCTAATAACTATGTCTTTTCAGCTATTAAGAGGCCATGTGCGATAACTTATCTTACACAATGTATTTGCTCAATGTCATGAACAAATAGGCACCTCGGCATTTCCATGATGACCTCTATCTCTTCTTAGCATTAAGAATTTTGGAAATTTTCTCAGTTGATTTTATGGGAGCTGATTTTCATCAAATGTCTTCTCAGAATTTCATTTAAATAGATTTCCCAGACAGACAGATGAGGAAATGACTACAAGGTGGGGCATGTGATTTAAGACAGTTTTCATTAGTTAATCTAATACTGGGCCCTGTGATGTTTCTGAAGAAAACAGAAGCACAAGCCACTTTCTGTTGGAAAATGCCTTGTTACTGCTTTGAACAGACAAGAACATGAAGTGTTAATACCAAGGGATTTCTGCTGATAAACTCTAAACTAATTTTTACAAAGGTTTCTAAAATAAAACCCAATGTAGCTTTCCATCCCCACTTCTCACCCCAGGCCAATTGGATTTTGTAATTATTCTAACGTTTTTATGTTATATTAGTTTGAAATGTTCTGCATTTAAAAAAAAAAAGTTGAACCTATTTTGTAAGTTTGGAAAAGATTTAGGGATACAAAGGCTCAGTAAACTGTATATCTCAAGACTATAGCACACTAGATTGTCACTGGTGATTAATTAGAGACGTGGGGGTGCTGTCCGCTTCAGGCTTTGCTTATTCTGTGTGGAATGTGCTGAAGTGCATATTAACACACCCCTGATTTTACTTTTTAATTGGGGGTTTCCTCCTTTCTCCTCATTTCCCTTCGCTGTTAGCAATGCTTTCATGTACTGAATGGATGGTTTATTAATAAGCACATTTACCTCTCACATTTCCAGAGACCTGGAAGCCCATGATGAAGGTGACAATAATTTGTGGATCTGATGAGTGCTCAGTCTGATTCATAGCCAGGTTTCTCACCAGATGGGCAGGCACCATTAAGTCTCTGAGGTCTCTTTAGTAAGAGATTCTATTCTACTCATGAGAGCTCTCTCAGCATAATCACTAACCAGTGGCCTTAAGTTCTAGTACCAGTATCTGGCAGATTAGCATTGCGGCAAATTAATATGGGTGGTTCAGAAACTCTTTCTTCTTTCTCTTTTTAATGCACAGCATCCTGTTTCACTAGACAAGGATTGAACATCGTTTGCTGGAACTACGGACACCAGCTCAAAAGGAAGCCAAATAATTTCTTCACTTACAAGAGGGAGTCTAAGAGATTCTATTAAAAAGGCATGGTACTATCTTTGGACTCTTAAGATTTGTTTTCTTTCTTCCTGACATTTCATTTGTATTTTAGTTTGCAGTGAATAACCTCTCTATGAGCAAAAGTTGCACAACTCTCAAAAACAAGGTATGTGATGACAATCTATAAATTGGTAAGGGCAAAGTACCTAATCAGATTGGGTAACCAAGATAAAACATCTCCTTCAAAAGACATGCTACTTACCAGTAAGGTGACTTCCACAGACACAGAGACTATGGAAATAATGAAGAAATTTGGTGCCTTGGGACAGAGATGATTGAAAAATATTGGCCATGTTTTCTTATCTTTAAATAATACTAACTGACGTTGTAGGTTAAATGTCTTACAATGTTCTGAAAGGGCTAGAAAAACATAGGTACATTGTATCATATGACATGAAATCTTAGGGCTTGAGGCTGAGAGTGCAACTGAAGAAAGGGCAGAGATCTGCTTCAGTCCCTTACATGCTCTCTAGCTTTCATGCCTACCTCACTCCATTTTACCAAGACAGACCTTCCCCACTGCACTGATGTCTTGGGTCCTGCTGTCAATGCTCTGTATACCTTTGCACAGGTCAATGATAGGAATGGAACTGGAATTGGACTCCTTCCTTCCAAGTTCCCTTATCTACACACTATCAAGCAGTGTGCTAATTCTAGCAAACACTTCTACTTGTATACCATCATAAATCTTTGGAACTCACTGCAAAGCAGGCATCTCCTCAGGTTTCATCTGTGATGGCCATTCTATGGCAGAACAAAGTTCAGATGCCAATTCTTCTAGATTGCTGGTCAACAGACCCAAGAACTCAATATTAGAAAATGTACTAAATTTAAGGGCAATCCAAACACAGAATATCCAAGTGTGGAGATAGCAAATTAATACTTCCATTTCTCTCCCAAATTCTGTCCCACTAGGAGATGCAGGATATAATCACAGCAGGGATGCTATTGATTAAATGCTAATGACATGTTTCCACAGGACACTACAGTAAAATTAAGCTAACCTAAAATGGTTGTTTTAAAAGGTAAATCTGGATTTGCTCCTTGAGAAACAACCTCATAAAATCAAAAAACTCATTCCTTCAAATATTTGTCAAAGTCAAAGTTTGTGAAGGGATTATTTTTATCACAAACACTCCCATATTTGACAACTATTCAATATAATTCTGATTTTAAAACATTGCAATAGAGATGCTTTATTTTACTTTTAAATCAAAACTTCGAAACTTGCCATAACTAAGTAAAAAACAGGAAGTCTCAAAACATGACACTGATATTTATTTTTTAACTAAAAGTTTCATTGTTTCTGTGGTTTTTAAAGAACCTTCTGAAGTCTTTTTAACAAAGGAAATGATTACCTTTTATGAATTTAGTTCATTTATGTAATGTGTAAGTTTTGTATCAAGCTTTTATGATTTCTTAGGGAATGTCAGGTGTAAAAAAATTAATTAAATTACTTACTAGTATTTATATTATTATTAATTGGTTTGGCAGTTGTTAATTCTCATCCAGACATTATAAATAAGCACACAGAGACCACATGGATTTTAACAAGCCTTGGCCTGAATTGAGCAATCCTAGCCCATCTAAGCTAGCTCTTAATTCTATTACCCAAATATGACCCCATATATACATATGTCCCCTTGGACTGCCATTCTCCACTCTATGCCAATGTTCCTGGCCATGTGGAATGAGGTTCCTTTTTCTAACCCATCGTGTGTGCCTCCTTCTTCCTGCTGCTCCTGGCTGGAATGAATCAATCCTGTCTAAAGTGCAGGCTTCCTGCTCTAATCTCAGGAAGTCCCACCTTTCTCTGTCTTTGCCTCGGCATTTTATTTAACCAATCAGAGTCAAGGTAAGTAACAGGCAGCAAACAGAACCAATTAACATTTATAATGCTTAACATTACCCCAATAGTCAGGAGAAATTAATGTTTTTGAATCTTTAAAACCAAAGACCTGTATAATCTACACTTCACATTTCAGAAGAAAATAAGAGGAAATATTGAATGTGTGTAGTCTAATCCTCTTATCTCAATTTTCAGTGATGTTATCATTTCTAAACACCTTTTAGCCCAAACCCAGAGAATCCAGGCTTATAGATACGTTTACACAAAGAATGAAATTCAAGTGGTCAGCAGCACGCCCTTAAACGAGATAACTGACATACTTTCAAACAACTTTGTGTCAGCATATGACTCGGACTTATTTTGGCACAGGAAAGATAGTACTAGCTTTTTCCTGTGTTCTATAGCATTTTTCCTATGTCCAGGACATACATACCATCAGGAAAAAAATACTAGACTCAAAGAATAGGAATGGTTGCTTTAATATTTTTCTAAACATCAGAAAAGCCATTTGACTAGAATTCTCCCACAATCTGAGTCACAGCCCTCAAAGAGGGTGGATTCATTCACTTGTCTGAAAATATGTTTTGAACCAAAGTGTTAAAAAGGAGTAGCCATATTTAGATTGCTACACTGGTACAGATGCAGTGCTTTGAGAGAGACACACACACTGTGGAATAACTGGAATTCAAAGACCAGACACTGTGCTGCTCAATGCCAGTGGCTTGATTGGCATCACAAGGAATACTGCAATATAATTATTTTTAATTGCCACTTCACATATTTAAAGAAAAGACTATATAGAGATTCCTTGAGTACTTTTCTGCAGCAGGGAGTTCATACATCAAGGCAATCATCAGCAAATGGCGTCCTTGCCAATCTATTTCACTGACATAGCCCAGAGCATAACAACACCACTCAGAGTCTATATATGTCTTTGTAATAATAACTAATCCTTACAATACTCGCTTGAGGAAAAATGAGTAATGAACCAGAAATTAAAAACTTCAGACAACACATGGTTTGGATAAGACAAAAAAAAAAAAAAAAAAAAAAAAAAAACAGAAAAAGAACTGGTGTTTTGAGAAGACAAAAATAGAATCTATTAGCATTGCTGAAATGAACGGGCATCACTTTGACATGGCTCAGTGTCTTGTCATTGAGAGCTGACAGTGAATCACACTGCTTGTTTGTAGTGGTCACATATTCAAAGCTCACTTCTATGTCAAAGGGTGTTAGACACTTGAGAATCACAGAGTTTTCCATACATTCTCAAAAATGGTAGAATCTTAACTTATCTAGGAATCTATGTTTTAGTGAAGAAGAAGAAGAAGAAGAAGAAGAAGAAGAAGAAGAAGAGGAGGAGGAGGAGGAGGAGGAGCATAACTGTTAAGTTAGACCGTGAGTGCACAAGCAAGCTCATCATATTACTGATCACAGAACATGGCATGCTGTGGCCAGTCTTCATACCTAAGGTCATCAATACAGAACCAAGTATTATTTGCTAAATTCAATTTACAAGGCATTGATTTATCTAGGAAGAAGAAAGGAAGTAACGCAGGTGTATCTTACATAGTTTATAATGAACCAGAAGCAGGTAAATAAGAATTAAAAATGAGGTAGATACAGAGGTTGAGTAACAAGGAGGACTGAGGTAGGACTCCTGGATCTCCCTGGGAATGAGAAATAGAATAGACATCGGGATGGACTGGGGGGCTGATTGGGTATGAGAACAAGAGGGATCAACTGGGGAGATAGGGAGTATGAGAGAGACAATTCTAACAGGGGGGCATTGGTGGGGGGGCAATGTGGAAACCTAGTGCAATAGAAACTACCTACAAACTAGGAGGATGATCCTAGCAAGGACTCCTAGTAATGGAGGATACAGACAGAGCCTGAACTGTCTGTCTTCTGTAACCAGGTGAAGCTTCCAGTGGTGGGACTGGGTCACAACATAGCCACAAAATCTCCCACATTAAACCTGTCCTGCCTGCGAGATGTGCTGGGCCAGTGGCGGCTCAGAGCTTCTGGGAGTGACCACCCAAGGACCGATCTAACTTGAGACCAATATCACCAAAGAGAGCCCATGATCAGCACTGTGTGGATGACCCAAAACCAGAAGCTGGATAGCCCAGAGACCTAGGATCTTTGCCTAGCCCAAACATCAGTGAGGCTTCCTCCAGCAACTATTAGGAGCACATGCAGAGATCCACACCTAAATACTAGGTGGACCTTGTTGAATCTGTGGAAGAGGGAGAGGAAGAATTGTAGAATTGTAGGAGCTAAAGGGGTAAAGGACACCAGGAAAGCATGGCCCACAGGATCAACTAAGCAGAGCTCATAGGGGCTCACAGAGAGTGAAGCAGCAATCACTGACCCTATATAGGTCTGAAGTGGATCCTCTGCATACATGCTGTGGTTATTCAGCTTGGTTTATTTGGGGAGGTGGGGACTTGGGATGTCTCTGACTCTTTTGTATGCTCTTGAGACCCTTTTCCTCTTACTGGGTTGCCTCAACCAGCCTAGATATGAGGGTTTGTTCCTAGTCTTATGTATCTCATTATCACATGTTCAGCAAATATCCCAGGAAGGCCTCCACTTTTCTAAGGAAAACAGAGAAACGGTGAATCTGGTAGAGAGGGAGGTAGGTTTTGCGGAAGACTGAGAGGATGAATGGAGGGAAGGCTGCAGTCAGGATGTATTGTATAAGAGAAGATAAACAAATAAATTAATAAATAGAATCATAAAAAGAACAAAGAAAACAGAAGAGAGATGGTTTAGCACTTAGAGCACTGGCTGCTCTTACAGAGGTTTGATTCCCAAAACCCACTTAACCACCTGAAACTCCACTTCCGGGAGATCAGACCCACTCTTCTGACTTTTAAGGGCACCAGGCATGTGTGGTGTACAGCCATACATGCTAGCAAAACACCCATACCAAAATTATATATATACACTAAGGGATGGGAGCACAAAAGTAGTTTTTGTTGGGTGAGGATTCTGAACACTTCTCAAGTGAGGCAAGTTTCATTTGGTTTTGGATAAGCATGATCTTGATAGAACAGCTGGGGAAAGTACTGGAGCTCGAATGATGCCCATGATGCTGAACAGCTCTCCTACTCTCACCAATTTGCACTAATCTCTGTAGCTGAAATTGTACCACTTTGACTGCATCTAGCTAATTCAAACTCCATTCCCCTGCTGAAATGCTGGATGAGAAAAGCTTGTGATTATCATACAGATTGGTTGCATGTAAATGTGTGCTTCTGCAGTGGTTCCAGACACAACTTATTCATGGCTCCGGACATAGCTTATTCGTCCATAAGTTGTAAATATCTCTAAACTTGTTTCCTCTCCTAATAGTGGATTCACAAGGTGGAACAGTCAAAGTTTCCCTTAGATGTAGAGCTGAAACACTGGTCATACTACATCAAAAATAACTACACAGAAACATAATAAGTCTGGGAGTATTTCAAATACACACCTCCAAGGATGGTGGGACATAGTTGGACAGAAAAAGTGAAAATACGTCTCTGAGATGGTTGCATCTTGTTCCCAGAAGACATTTTGATGAGAAAAGATAGGAAAGCAAGGGCAAGGTACCTAAACAAGACCAGCAGGTGAAGGAAGAAGACCAGGGGGCCTATAAAGAACCCAATTCCCATCTAACGTACTCCAGCCTGAGTCTTTTCCTCCTCTGAAGGGAAACTGTTCTTCTGTCTTTCTCTGACATTCAATTCTTAGTCCATCTCAAGGAAGGAGCCCCACAGTCCACCAGAATCCCCTCCATTGAAATCTTACCTGAACTTTTTTGCTAGGCATTAAGAAGGATAAAAGGATAGAGTGTGGTTCCTAAAGGATGCCATAACAGACATGACTCAGTGATTCCTGGTGAAATTAAACATTTCCTGGTGAGCTCACAATTTCCAGAGGAGTGATGATGATGGCAGGCTATAAGAGGTATGGGTGGAACATCTCATAAAGTTTTAGAAATGGCCATCAATACAACCTGCAAGGCACAAAGCCTAAGCCAACAAAGAAGCTCATACCCCCAAGATCAAAACCCAGGAAATTCTTTTGAATATTTTTTCATTGAAAGTACTTATCTCAGTATCAGAATCACAATGGTACCCCAGTTGTTTACGCTCTTTCTTTTCTACCATGTGCTCACTGCTCCACTCATCCCATGGGGCCTCTACTTCTCTATGGTTTTTGTTCATCTCCTACAAAACCCAGTAAGAACCCCAGCAAAGCCTCAGGGACCACAGGAACCTCCCAGCATCCTAGTGATGGCTCAGGAAAATACTGTGCCCAGCAGCACTTGAAGACTAGGTACCCTGGTTGGAATATCTTGCCTTGTCTGTCACAACACAATTCTCCTCCAAGCACTGGCCATCAATTACTTCTCAAACTATAGTGGTCCATTTCAATGTCAGTAAATGCATATGTAACTCACCTTAAAACAGATTTGGATATTAGATGGAACAGATCTCTGACTGAAGTTGTCCTCTAAGGCTGCTTTCAAGTTTATTAAGGGAACTGTTTAGAAAAGATCTCAAAGTTTGGCCTCAAACAAAGGTAACCAAGTGAGTTTTCACAATGTTATAGTCATGAATAACCAGTCTACTCACTTCCAATTGTCTGAAAGTAGGCCCTGAAGAAGAGGTAGAGGGAGCCAATTTTGGTCAACCTAGGTCTTTTAAAGATGATCCTGATAATTGACAAAACCATAAATTGTAGCTTAATTTTCATTATATTTTTGGAAAGAGACATCTCCATACTGGTAAGGTGATCACAGTCTGTGAAGAAACTCTGAAGGTGGTCCAGAAATTGTTTGATGTGGGTACCAAATGCATTGGGTCCAAAAGAGACACCACAGCCCATGAGGAAGATAAACAAGATACTTAAAACCTGAAGAAATACAAACCAAAATATTGTACTTAAAAGAAAGAAGGCAACAAATATGGGTTCATTAAATGAGGAAGAGTTACTAGGCCTAGAGGCAAATCGCTCCAGGACAATCCATACAGATCCTAATACTTCCTTCATTTTGCAACTCAGTCTTGAATAAAATGGGTCTCGTACAGTATTTGTTGGTAAAGGTATATAGTAGTTACTAATTACTGCTAATTCTTAACATTTACCTAGTAAGTGAAACTTATTGAGTAATATAAGGTATCATATACAAGATGATGAATGTCCACTGTCATGAAACATTATAAATCCCCTCTAATTTAGGAAAATACATTAAGCAAAAAACACAAGATTCACAAATTATGATAAATACTAAATACTGTGGAGGAAAAAAATAGTATATAAGGTGTGTGTGTGTGTAACAATAATAATCAGAGAAAAAGAGACTGTATTTGAGAGGGAATCAGGAAGGATGAAGGGATTAGAGACAGAGGACAAGGGAAGAGAGTTGGAAGTAGAAAAGGAAAGGGATAAAATTATGTAATTATATTTTACTTAAAAATTAAAAATAAATATGCTAAGAGAGAGAGAGAGAAGCCAGGCCTTGAGAGAAGTAAATTCAATTGCAAAACATAGAAAAGCCAATCTCAAGTCAAACAGGAAGCTTCCTTCCTGCTTCCCAGCTTTCAAGATGCTGGAAGATGGCATTGAGGCTGTTATGGGAGAACACATGTCAATGGTCTCAGTAAGAACTCAATCCTGTATGCTGAAGTTCTCACCTGCTAAGCAAAATATGTTCACTGGTGCAAGAGTGGCGTGACTGTTATGGTATATGACAACAGCTTTCTGCCTAGATCTCAGGCCTGCTCCACAAGATAGAATTCTACTGTAGGCCTAGGCTGAAGTCAATGACTTGGAGATCAAAGGCCCTAGGCTAGAATCTGTGACTGTTATTTTGCTAGATGGACTTGTTGCCAAATGCAGCATGGATTTGGTGCATGGATTTGGTAGGGAGGAGTGCTGTGAAATGCTGTCTTCTGAGTATGACATGGCTAGTTCACTCATGACCTCATAGCAACTGCGGTACCTGAACAAGGTCAAGACAGTCAAATTTCTGGCCTTGATGGGTAGATGACCTCCAGATCCTAACTCCTTTCTTAGGAAGCTATGGCTGGCTGATAGCTCCTGAGGTATAGAGAATTTCTTTCTTTCTCTCTTTCTTTCTTTCTTCCTTTCTTTCTTCCTTCCTTCCTTCCTTCCTTCCTTCCTTCCTTCCTTTCTTTCTTTCTCTCTTTCTTCCTTTCTTTCTTTCTTTTTTTGAGTATGTGGCCACTAGTGGGATTGTCATGCTCCGTTAGATTGCCCCACACCTATGCACATATGATAAGCACTATCTGTATTCAGTGGGTTATAAGAGCAGGGGATTTGGAGGAAGAGTGTGTTAGTTAAGGTAGACGTGAAAAGAGTTGAAGGAAGAAAATATGACCATACTTCTTCATATACAAGCATTAAATTTTAAGTAATGTAGACAAAAAGTAAAGAAGGAAGGGGAGAAAAGGAAACAGTAGGAAGCTCATGTGGTGATTAGCAAGTGCACATTCCCTAGATCTTCTTCCATTTCCAAACAGCTTGACTGGGGTTCAAGAGTCTGGAAAAGAGGTGAATGCTGTTTAGGGTTCAGAATGGTTAGACTTCTCAACCCTCAGAAGAAAGTGGATGGATCCTTCACCTTGAGAAGAGGACGAGGAAGTGGAGGATGGAAGAGGATGGTGACCGAAGGGGACAGACAGGAGGGAAGTGGCTGACAAGCCTTCACATCTTAATTCTTTGACTGAAAGTTCAGCAGCCTCTTCTTTCACTGAGTGTCTGGGGCAGATATTGCTTCTCTTTTATACCCTTGCAAGGAAGAGAATGAGGTAAAAAGAGAAAGAGAACACCAATTTTATTTCAGTATTTACTGGGTAACAAAATGTGCCGCTATGAAAGCTTTATGGAGAATACAAAATTGAACACAAAGCTTACTTGGCAGAAAAAAATCAAGCTGGTGGGAGAAAAGAAAGCTAAGATAATGCCCAGTGGGGGTCAAGTAGAGTTCAGTCACCTGGGTGGCTTGAGGCATACCAAGTCCCCTCTAAAAGCCTTCTTTTCACATCTGTCAAAGAGTCTGTGAGACCCCTCTTCCACATTAAACATCATGCTACATGTACCATACTCTATAATTAGAAACTGCTCGAATGTCTCCAAGTGTAGATGTGATCAGAGGCAATTAGCATTTTCCAGTGGCCAGGGATCTATTTACAGCTTTGTTGTGGTGTTTTATTTATTCAGTTTTTACTTTTAAGTCTTGGCTTTGAGATACCTGAGACTAAAATGAGCTGTTTAGAGACACAGAAAAAAAAATGCATTATATTAATGCACATGTAAACTCACTGAACAGTTCAGGGCCTGTATTGGGGTGAGGGGCATTGAGAAATGGTATCCATCAGGAACCACATGTGGTTCTAAGTGCTAGGAATTCAAAACTGAATAAAATGTGACCCTTGGGTCTTAGATATTCTGAGCATTGGAAATGGCCACAGGGACCAGCAACTATAACGGTGGTTTACTATTCAAAGTTCCAGACTAGGAGTATATACATACTGGTGCTAGGCACACATCTGGGGGAAACTTCCAGAAGTTCTGTGCCCGAACTTGACTTGAGCAAGTAAAGCTAGGTGAAGAACATCCCAGACACACAGCACACTGTGGAAAGTCAAGAAAGGAGAGGGTGAACGTAACACATTTCCTTCCCCAGCATCTATTTCAGTCACATTGCAGATAAACAGGATTTTAAACACGGGAAGCGACCCAAATCAAACTAATCTCATTCTTTTATCACAATCCTAAGGAAACATTTCAAAATCCCTTTTGCAATTGCCAGGAGAGTGATGGGTACCCAACATTCCTTTTTAAATATACTCTTTATTTCTTTTAACCCAAAAATTACTTTCCTACTAGAGAAGGAAACAAATTCTTTACTTCAGATGTTAATTGGAAATTACTTATTCTTTTGTAGGGTGAGTGAATGATCTCCCAGCAATTAAACAAAACTAAGTAAGAAAAAGGAGAAGAAAAGAAGACAAAAACGGGCTTATAGAAAGCAATGAAATGCATCAACATCAGGAATTCTCTCAGCCCTGTTGACAAAAAAAAAAAAAAAAAAAAAAAAAAAAGACTTGAAGGACGTCCTTGGCAGGTGAGGACACATTCCTTTTCTAGCTACTGTCAACCTGGGCTCAGCTGCACTCAGAAATGCCTGTGTGGCTGGCAGCTGCTGAGAGTCCAGGGCTCCTCCTAGCAACAGATGGAGCCAATCAAAAGCCAGCAGCAATGACGCGTGCCGTTCAGCGCCCTGACATCTCATTTATCTAGCAACTCCAGAGAAGACTGTACAATGTGTAAGGTAATTACCATGACACTAAAATTTATGTTCTCAGCTTCCAAAAACTGTTCGATCTTACCCAATTGGATTAGAGAATTGCCTGAATTTGATATGTCTATCCAGGTTTAAGTTACAAAGAGATATTTGGATGTGGTGGACTGGCTTCAAGAGAATACATAGTCAGGAAATTGACTCAGGTTTAGCACTTACCACTTATTGGTTCTTAAGCATATGTGTCCCAGAGCTTTAATGTTTTCATCTTTAAAGAGACAAATATGTCTACCCGACTAAGCAAATTTCACAGGGGTGTGGTGATCATGTTTTAAATCATACGAAAATTCTTTTAAAAAGCTCAAGCACCACAAAAATAGATATTAACTCACATTTTCTTCATATTCGAACAACAGACCTTAACATGGCTAAGAGCTTCAGTTCTCTTCCACTTGGAGTAGATCACTTTATTTTCCTTCCTCATACGTGTCCATGGAAGACAATACTAGGACCTAGTTTAGGGAGTCACTTCGATGACTGAATGAATAACCTGATAGGATTTAGGGTAGTGAGCAATGAAATCTCTTAACTAGCGCAACAATCCTCCACACCTCTTCCTCAGTTGGCTCAATGAGAGCCCGTGGCATTGTTAAGTCAGACAAAGCTGTTATCCCAATCAAACTATTCCAAACAGTGGGATTTGAACACACGTGGAAAGGACTGTTCATAATCTTCTCAGCCCTCGCCGCTTTCTGAAACAGCCCTGCAAGCTGGAGGTTATCCAAGCTTCATATTGTCTTTGTAGAGACTGACACTGATCTATCTGTCATTCATCTCTTCATCGTTCTTCAGGTTACCTGCTCCCCACAAAACCGTAGATTTCTGTTTGACAATGGAGTAAGCAGTCCTACCAAGCACATGGTTCCTGTGGTCCTGGTGAACAGAGCTTCCAGTTGTAATCACTACTGATTTGCTCCCTGAATAGAAGGGAGCGAACAGAGATTTTCTGTTAAGGCACCTACAGTAGGCTACTACTTGGTTTTCAGGAACTCAGGGTTAGGGTTATTTGTTTGCGGTAATTTAAATTCAATAATGGAATATGGCATGATAATAGAATCTATAATTCACTTTTACAGCAGGTAACAATAGCAGTTTTTTTTTTCTTTCCCTAGACCTCAAACAGAAGGATTACATTTGTAATCTAAAACCTCCACACTCAGAACTTGGGCAGAGACTTCTCTGAATTGAATACCTTTGCTTTGAACTGTCTGCCACCCTTGCTGGACTGTGAGAGAAGTTTGCTTGCACTGTACACACACCAGAGAAGGTGAGAGGGAAGGTAGAATGGAAGAGATGATGAAAGGCTAAAAAGAAGAGAACAGACACAGAGGAGAGAGACAAAGGAGAGGTAGAAGACAAAATTAGGTTCAGAGGGGAAAACTCAAGAAGTACAAAAACACACTAAACATGAGGCACAATACACAGGCACCTCAACTGACTGGCTTCAAGATAAATGTGTTGTGCTTTAAGTGTGGAAGGGCCTTCACAGAATCGTGAGATAACAATGATCCTCAGCTGGTGTTTTGGACAGTTGTAGAAATTTTTATACATGGGACTTAACTGGCCTACATAGCTGCATAAGAATGGGGGTAGAGGGCTCTTGCTGGCTTGTTGTTGAAGGTCTACCCTTCCTCAGTGGCCACAGATGGGACCCATTCTACCCCCACAAATGCCACCATGCTTACCCTTCTATTCCCCAAGAGTGTCTTTTCTGCTATGGAACCGTGAGCTAAAATAAATCTTTTCCCCAATAAGATGCTTTCCTTCAAGATTTGATCGCAGCAGCACCAATAGATATGCATGTTTTACTTTTCAAAGTAAAGACTTGGCTCTTACTGACGTGTTTTACACTACTTCTTAATGCTTGGCATCATTAGGAAAAAGAAAGGAATTTTAACTGGTTTCATTTCCATAAAGTCTCAGAAAGCTATTGTAAAAACATGTTATGAAAAGATGTAATCATCTGTTTGGTTTTACTTCCAGGAACCTTTGCCCTTGACCAACTCTGCCTCTGGACCAAACTCCAGAATCAGTCTGCTGTCCTCCTGGCTTCAAAACACATCCATAACTCTTTCGGACACACATCCTAACCAGTATTCTGGCACCAAAGGAAAAGTAAAAATACCAGTAGGTGGTAGAATGGCTGTTATTCTAATAAGGGACAGAACTGGGACATAAGCATGAAATATGATAATCTTATGCTCAAAGTGGTTTTCAGAAATAACGTTTCTGAAGTGATCCCCACTGCCCTGTGAGTAACTCACTCTACATTAGCTAAAGCAATAATTACACTATGAAAAACTCAGCATTTGATTGGACCCAGTGTCATTATGAACATGAAAATTCCTCAAGCATAAATAATATAATGTATATAAAATTACAAAACATGAAAACATGTTAAATGCATACCTTTATACATATAAGATCAGAATCTCTTGGAAATGCTTTTTTTTTTTTTTTTTGTCATCCTACAGAAACCCCAATGCACAAGTCCTTCACTTGACCAGGGACATGGCCACATGGCTTAGTCCACAGCTCATACAAGTCAGAAGCTGCAGCTCCTAACTATGAAATACTGATAGAAAATCAAATAAACACTATTTTTTGAGGGTCATCATGATGATCACCAAGCAGCTGGACAAGGAAATGCCTTCTATAAGCTGACAACAGGGTGTTTTATTAAAAAAGTTGGCATTTCCACCAGCGTTGGAGGAGTGTTCCACTTTCTCCACAAACTCATCAGCATGTGCTATCATTTGAGTTTTTGATCTTAGCCATTCTGTCAAGTGTGAGATGGAATCTCAGAGTCATCTTGAATTGCATTTCTGTGATGATTAAGGATGTTGAGCATTTCTTCAAGTGTCTCTCAGCCATTAGAAATTCCTCTTTTGTGATTTCCCGATTTAGCTCTGTACCCCATTTTTTGATTGGGTTATTTGGTTTCTGGGTGTTTAATTTCTTGAGTTCTTTATAAATTTTGTATATTAGCCCTCTGTTAGAATTGTGGTTGGTAAAGATCTTTTCCCAATCTGTAGGTTGCCATTTTGTTCTAATGACAGTGTCCTTTGCCTTACAGAAGCTTTTCAGTTTCATGAAGTCCCATTTACTGATTGTTGGTTTTAGAGCCTGAGCTATTGGTGTTCTGTTCAGGAAGTTGTCACCTTTGCCAATGAGTTCGAGGCTTTTCCCCACTTTCTCTTCTAATAGATTTAGTGTGTCGGGCTTTATGTTAAGGTCTTTGATCCACTTGGACTTAACTTTTGTGCAAGGTAATAAGTATGGGTCTATTTGCATTTTTTTACATGTTGATATCCAGTTAGACCATGACCATTTGTTGAAGATGCTTTCCTTTTTTCACCGTATGGTTTTGGTTTCTTGTCAAAAATTAAGTGACAATAGATGATGTGTGGATTTATTTCTGTATATTGCTTTTGGTAAGATGGTCACATATAGTACAGGATAACTATCCTACAACAAACAGACAGAAAGGAACAGGAACATGGACTTTGTTACCTGTTAGTGGGACACTTTGCCCTAGTGGAGCTGCCATGTAGGCCCCCAGTGCAAAAGGAAGCTCTTAGCCCTCATATGACTGATGAACTGAGGGGGGCTGATATGTGGGGGCAACTCACACTAGAGGAGTAGAATAGGGAGAGAGGGGTTACAAGGTGGGAGAGCAGGACCAAGAGGGGTGGAAGAAGGGGGCTCTGATGGAGATGTAACTTGAAGTAATAAACGCAATTTTTAAAATCTACAAAAAAAAGAAAAAGGAAAAGAAAACCAAGAACAGAGCAAAAAGAAAAAGAAAAGAAAAGAAAGAAAAAGAAGGAAAAAAAAGACCTTTGGTGCCTATGTGGAAGAACTGATACAGATTGCAAAAATCATGGGGAGCACAATAGGAAAATAGGAAGAAAACAGCAAAGAAAAGGAGGCACAGCAGCAGGTAATGTGAAAATCAATGTGAGGGCTCTCCAAGTGACCTTGAGAGGCCCATTTTGCAAGTGTGGTTATTCACCAGTACAGGGATGCTTTTGGTCCTGTGTTTTAGTTGAAGAAAACACCAAACATGTAGAAAAAAATGATACTAATGAAGTAGTGCTAAAATATAATGCCATCCAAGTAGAAGGTCAGCCTGGTGAGGTCTGTTTTGGTAGTAAGAAAGGATAAGGAAAAAAGCAAATAGAGAAAATTGCTACAGATCAAGGATGGTTTTTCTGGGTTTTGTTTTGTGTTTCTTTTGTTGCTTTCATTTTGTTTTATTTTTCTATAGAATCGCCATGACCTATAACTTTTGACACAAAAGTAAAGGTGAGGAAGTTAAAGCTTCAGCTAGGTAAGTCTTTGGAGTAGGAAGAGCAAAAAAGACAGGAATGAAACTACAGGGTTGAGCTATTACTAGGAAAAGCCAGCACAATTGGAAATATGGGACTAAATGACTAATAATAAACTCTGGGTCTCTGGCTTGGTTTTACTGTCAGTAGAGGAATGATTTTCTAGTGGTCCTGAAGAATTGTACAGGAAGAGCAGAAAGGGCCACCAGCATATAAACTGACATGTCATTTACACAGATGATACGATCAGATATTTCTCAACAGTTACACATAGAACAGTGAACTCCAGCTAAATAAAACATATCTCAAGTGTCAGTTCTAGATTTCAATGTAAAAACAGTGGAGGGATTGAAACAAATGTTATGTTTTCTTCTGCTTCCAAGGTTTAATGATTACATTAATTAATTATTCATTAATGTATTGAAAAAATATACTAATGTGAAAATGAAAAAAAAAGTAATTTCAAAAAAACTGTATTTGGCTAATAATCCCAAAGAAACCATGATGACACTGTGTAGTATTTTAGTATGTTCAACAAACAATTGAATTTTGTAAATGCCTCTTAAATTCTTTCTACTAATCATCATTTACTAAGGCAGATGATAAATACACAGATGTGAATATGAAAAATCACCATATCATAGAATGTAGATAATGGTGAAGATACTTATTGTTCACAATGGCAAAAGCTTGATTATGCTAACCACATACAAAGAACATGAAAAACAGCATGCATTTATGTGACTCTTTATCACAGAACCAAGAACAAAAAGGAGCACTTATTCTAAATGTATACTTTAGATAATAAAGGTCTTAATATCTGAGATGATTCTGTAAAGACTGGATTCAAGTATAAGATAGACATCCCTTATTCAAATTCCTTGGGACTAGAAGTATTTTGTATGGTTCATTGTTTTGGATTTTGGAATATTTTTGTATATCCAGGGGTTCTTCAGGATGACACCCAAGTAAAAATACAATATCCATTACTGGCTTATCCATCCTTTTTTCACAGTGAGTAGACAGAACTGTAGATAATGTTTTCCATGTGCCTGAAATTTGACTGTTGTTCCTCACTTGTGGTCAAGGGGACAATAGTCTACTGTGGCATGAGGTCCACATCCAGAAAGTTTTAGATTTTGAAGCATTTGAGAGTTGAGTTTGGAAATTACTGATGCTCAATGTGTATAAGAAACATCACTGATTTGATTTACTTTTATTTACTAACTCTACAAAAAATGAGGCCAGGGCGACCATAGCATGAAAAAGTGGAGGCAGAAATAGTAGATAGAGATCTTTCACTATAGTGAGTGTTCAAACACAAGTTGTTCAAGGATGCACTGGGACAGGGCTTGTAGTGTTTCTGAGAGGCTGATTTACAGAGTCAGGCATTCTGGACTTCCAAGAAAGAAGCCAAACCTACAACAGTGCTCAAAGAGTTACTCTTCCTGCCACCCAAGATGAATGTGTGCTTCCTTGAAAAATGCTCTTTGTTTCCCTCTGACACTCCATTTTCCTTTTTGGACAACTGGCTTGAGCTCTCCAGAGTGTGGAAGACAGCCAAATCCATTCTGCATTTTTCATGTGAGGCTTTGGTTGTATAGCTCTATTTTAAATTCTCACATGATATATCTTATACACTGGGGATGCTGCCTATGTCTCCTCATTTGTAAAGAAAAAGATGACCAAAACACTGTCTGTTTATATAGAGAGATATGAGAATAAGGACCAGGAAATGCACATATGAGGTAAGAAGATCATGATATGCAGTCTACTGCAGCATGCTCCATACTTCACCTGAGTTTTCAACAATATGTTGAGTCACTATGGAAGTGATGAAGTAACAGAGCTCACTTAAAGATTTAATGGTAAAAATCATATTCCAACAATGCACCCTGGAACAAAAATTAGACACGAGTGGGTATGGCATAGTCAATGGTTAATAGCGCATGCTACTCTTCCAATGCACCAGAGTCTAGTTCTCAGCATCCATGTCTGGAAGCTCACAACCACCAATAACTCTAGATCTAGAGAATCCAACACCTACCTCTGGCCTCAGGTACCCACACACATATGGCATACACCAACACAGACACAGACATGCACTCAAAAATAAAAGTAAGATTTAAAAAAACATAGGTAAGATTTAAGATAAAGTCTAAAATTTAAACTACTCTAATCACATTATATCACTGGGACAATCAAAATATGATATCTGAATCTAATGGCCAAACAAGTAACTCCAAATGTTAGGCAGAAGGCCCCCTGAACAAGGGCCTTTAAGCTGTTAACTACAATGATTTACCTCATTTGAAGAAATATTGGAGGAAACCACAGGTATATAATGTAAGGTATCAGATTATGTGAACTTTAATTATTCCAGCATCATAGAACACAAACTATCTTAGAGTGAACATTGAAAATTAATTCCAGATCTGGGATGTCAAGTTATCTGTCCTACATCACAGAAGGAGTAATCAAAATCAAATGAAATAATGGAGACCAAATGCTTTGTTAACAGAAAAATAATAATTTGGAAAAAAAACTGTAATGTAAAAGGCGAAAGATTTATACTATCTGAAGAGAAACTGGGGTGGGAGACTGATATGTAGGGACACTCCACTCCAGAGGAGTGGGATGGAAGGGATGGGGGTAGAGGGTGGGAGGGTGGGACTGGGAAGGGTGGAAAGAGGATACTGTGATAGAGATGTAACCTGAAGCAATAAATAAATAAACCTGTAATGTAAATTTCATTTTCTTTAGAGAAATATTACACTCCTTTTCTAAACTGAAGAACCACCTTCAGTCTATCACATGGGAACAACGGAATTTAATTTTTCTTTCTATTTTAAAGCATGGTCTTACTTGGCCTAAGGTGGATTTGAACTGGCTTTATAGCTAGAAATGACTTTGACCTCTGCTCCTTGTAGCCACTCTCAATGACCAGGGTAGTAGATGTGAATTACCACATCCAGTCTAAGCACCGCTAGGGATGAAGGCTTGGGCTTTTAGCCTGCCAGGCAAACACTTTACCAGCTTGCCTACGTCTGCAGTCCTAACAACTCCATTTCTGAGTCACATGTCAGTTTGCTGCACACTATAACCATGACTATGTCAAGCAGAGGGTTTTTTTAATGTTTATTTATTACTTCATGTTACATCTCCATCACAGTGCCCTCTTTCCACCCCTCCCAGTTCCATCCTCCCACCCTCTGCCTCCTATCCCTTCCAAAATAACATGGAGGGTGAAAAAGAAAAGGGGGGGGGCAGAACAAAACAATAAAGACAATGTGGTGGCCTGATAAGAGAAAACTTCTGCTATGACGATGGGAGAACAAGAGAACAGAGAGGGAACGGTGCATTGTTCTCATTTAGAGCCCTTGATAGTTTCCTGAGTAAGTGCTGTCACATATGATGGTGGAAGTAAAGACTAGGTGTCAGGAAGTTGAAAATAAGGCAAAACAACAATAGTAACACCAACAAAATGTGAAGGGAAGAGAGACAGAGGATGTGAAAAGGAGAGAGAAGATTCTGAAATTATTCATGAAGAAAAGAAAGCTTGCTTGAAAGGGAAAGACTTGACCTACAGCCCCCTATACAAATATAGAGGATAGGCAAGTGGGTCCTCACACAGATCCCTTAACTAGTAGGGGTGGGGTGGTCTCTGTCACGGACTTTGTTACCTGTTAGTGGGACACTTCACTGTAGTCGAGCTGCCAAGTCGGCCTCAGAGCAAGAGGGAGCTCTTAGCCCTAGTGTGACTGATGAATTGAGGGGGGCTGATATGTGGGGGCTCCTCCACACCGGAGGAGTAGGATAGGTGGGAAAGATGGTAGAAGGTGGGAAGGAGGGACCTCCCAGGGAGGAGGGAGGAGGCTGTGATTGACATGTAACATGAATTAATAAATAAACGTATAAAAATAAATAAATAAAAGAGAGGGAAAGAAACATAGAGATGAAGTCATAGAGTTCATTACGTTCAAGTGATTTGGAGGCTAGGCCCAAAGTGGAGATTTGATAATGTGCTAGAATTCAGTGAATTCAAAGCAGTGAGTGACTGGTCTACTTGTAAGGTTGTGTCTTAGTTAGGGTTTTAGTGCTGTGAAGACACACCATGACCACAGCAACACTTATAAAGGGAAACATTTAATTGGGGCTGGCTTATAGTTTCAGAGGTTTAGTCTATTATCATCATGGTGGGAAGCGTGGCAGCATGCAGGAAGACATGGTGCTGGAGAAGGAGCTGACAGTTCTACATTTGGATCCGCAAGCAGCAAAATGGGACTGCCACACTAATCCACTGTTCATAGCTTGACCATAGAAGACCTCAAAGCCCACCTCCACAGTGACACACTTCCTCCAACAAGGCCACACCTCCTAATAGTGTCCCTCCCTATGGGCAAAGCATCAAACACATGAGTCTAATGGGGGCCACTCCTATTCAAACCACCATTGGTAGTAAAATAGAAAATAACTAGGAAGAATATCACAGATCCAGAGTTTTCAGGATAGAGATTTGGGAGAATGAGAGATCGCAAATAATGAAGAAAGTTTAGACAAAGGAGGGAAAGAATATATTCCCTCCCCACATATGTAAAAAAGAGGATTTTCAAATGCAAAGTGTATGCAATGCACTGAGATATTTGTATCTTGCCAAGTGCCTTGACAGTTTTAGTAGGCAGGCAAAAAAAAAAAAAAACCCTACCCTTACTAGGTGCTTATCATAGATCTGAGTGTATTAGATATTATTTTAACATTCTAAATCTTTCTAGCGAGTCCACAGACTAATTATGCCAAATCCATTTTTAAAATATGCAAGAGGAACTAGGAGACAATAACTAGGTAAATTACCCCAACTTAACAGCAACAGCAGTGAAGTAAAATAAACTACTCTCCACATGTTGTCTCCACCACAGCAATCACACAACTGGGCAGCCTCCAGACCACCCACCCTGTGCAGACCTCCATTGCTCAAGCCGAGTCTGCTGAATCTGAAGACTCCCTGAGCTAAACTGTATGGAAAGTCTTTTACCTTCCTTGGAATGCTCTGGTTCTCAATAATTTTCATAGTACTCCTTCTCTTGTTTTACGTTGTCTGAATTAAGCACTGACTAGATGTGGAATGTGTAGAACAGTAAACATTTCTGAGAATGCACACCCCACCCAATTGACTGACCTGCCACTGGCCTTGAGCAGAAGACATATTGAGGTCTAGAATGAACACGAGAAAGTGATGGTGTAACACCTGTCACAACGCCATGAGATTAAACACAGGATCAATAGCCACACTTCACTAAATAGGTTTGTCAGTGTGATTTTATGTGTGCAATGGTGAAGATAAAATCAACTATAATGAGTGTCAGAAGACATATGGAGGCTCTCAGGTGTGTGTTACTGTTCATTCTTAGAGATGATCTGACAGTGATTGCCACACTATGAAACCCTTAAAATAAATAATTATAGAAGGTACACTTTCATATAGCTTTCTATTACTGTACCAGTGCTTCAGACTTCATTTAGAGCATGCTAAAAACATTTGAAATCAGAAATATGTCATAGCTTGTAATTTTCAAACACAAGTAATATGTTTGGTTGCAAGGTACTATATAATAGTGGTTCTCAACCTTCCTAATCTGGGTCCCAGCATACAGTTCCTCATGTTGTGACATCAATCATTTTTGTTGCTACCTCATAACTGTAATTTTGTACCATTAGGAATCTAATGTAAATGTCTGAGGTGAAGGATATCTGATACAGGATCCCTGAAAAAGGGTCATTTGACCCCAAGCGGCTTGAGACCCCAGGTTAAGAACCATGACACAAACATCTAAATAAAAAGATCCATACATTCTGTATCTGCTTTTTTTATTAAATAGCCACAAGGTGAAATTTTAAGTCCTATCATATTATAAAATGTCTCACAACAAAGTTTAAGCTAAAAAGAAAGCGAAAATATTTTTGTGATTGAAACTTACACCTATTCAAATGTATCATCCTATCGATACATTTGTTGTGTACACAACTTCAAAGCCTAGACAATAGCAATTTGGAAGCTCACACTTACTGAACACGCCAGTGTTAAGGAATATTAATCTCATTATAGAAGATCGAAACTAGCAGTCAGTGTTTTGTGGTCAAAATTATTAGAGTTCATGGTTGTAAACAAACAAAAACTAGCATCACCATGGCTACATGGACTCTACTGTTTCCACACCTTTCCCCACATTTTGCTCTAACAAAAGGGTGCTAAAACTTTGTCTCACTTCTCCAATGTGATAAAATTCACATCTTTTCACTACTTTAAACAAACAAAACATGCAGGTGAATTGGATTGTATTGACTACATTAAGAGAAATGTTGAATTTACTCTTAAGTATCTAAACAATGGTTTGACATTTTAAATAAAATTGACTTACATCACTACCTTGTTGACTTTTAATCCATGTATTCTCTACAGGTTAGCCACTCAAAATACACAATTCAGTGGTTTTTAGTATAAGCCCAGACTTGTAAGCACCAGGATTGATATTAGAGCTTGGCTTGACCCTGGAAACCAAACCCAGGCCATTCAGCACACAGTCCCTCTCTTCCTTCTCACTTATGTGCATTCTGGCATTCTGCACTACATGCCTAGTGGTCATTGATCTGCTTTCAGGTGATGGAGAATTCTGTTCTGGACATTTTCTATCAATCAAATGTCTTTGTTATTTTACTTTAATGATTTATCTTATTTTATATTTGCTTTTTAAAAGTATCAGACATGTCTTCACAGTTAATGTATTTTGCATTATGTGTCAATGACTTTTTTATAGCCACCAACATATATTCTACTGTTTGAATATATGAAACTTCATCCATTAGTTGAACATTTGGGTGGCTTCCACTTTGGTACCATAGTTAATTGTACTACTATGACTACTCAGAATTTTGTGTAGAAACACATTTATTTCTTTGCAGTAAATACTTGGTAGTATAACGGTTGGTCATGTTAAAAAAAAAAAAAAACTGTCTAACCTTCTGAGGAAGAAGCCAGACTGTTTTCCTGGGTATATTTGTATATAACACATTACATTTCCAATAGCAATGTATGAATAATTCACTTTCTCACCTACAGGTGTTATCTAACCTTTTAAATATAACTTTAGTGTGTATGAGGCAGTATCTCTGTGTGATTTTAATTTACATTTTCTTGATGGTTGGTGGTGTGGAGCATCTTTTCATGCAGCTACTGGTTGGCTTGTGGTTGTTTGTTTTTAAAGTGTGTTTTTAGTTTCTTTGTATTCATTTTGTTTCATTGCTGTGGGGACCCGGGATATGGAGGCTTATGAAAAATGCCTCGAGGCTGGGAAATGAAAGCAACTTGTGGGAGATATCTAAGATAGTGCCAGCTGGAAGATGCTGGGAAGGACTTGGAGCCCGATCGTGGGTAGAGCTGATTGGGTAACCAAGATTTCCATACTCATGACCAGTGCATGATTACCATGTTACCAGGCTTGTGCTATGTGATGTAATAGGATGACTTTAATGTGATTGGCCCACATAGCCTCATGTGGAAACACCCATTTGGTTCTGTATATAAGCTAGAGGAAGAAACATTAAAAAATGGGAAATGCTTAGATATCACCCCTGTCACATCTGTTTGTCTTCGGAATGAAGGCTGGAGAGTCCAGTAGGCAGCACACTCACCTTTTCCCTAAGATTTCCTTATGTGGTGATTGCCTTATACAGGACATTGCATATGTAGGCAAGTGCTCCGTCCCTACATTACTCTCAGACTTTTGTACACTTAGCCATGCCCTCTTATTATGGGGTTCTGCCAGTAATTTACACATTCCAGATATTAATTCTCTGTTGGAAAGATGGCTTTCAAATTTTTCTTCCATTCTATGAATTGAGTTTTCACTTGATCGCTATCTTTTGAAGCACAAAAGATTTTAATTATGATAAAATCCAATTTATTTTTCTTTTATTGATTGTACCTTGGTGTCATTTCTGTGAAACCATTCCTTAATTGTGAGGTCATGAAGACCTACGTTCATGGTTTCTTCAAAGATTTATCTCCTACATTTATTCAGGTCTAAGATCCATTGCTAATATCTCTTTCCTATATGCTATGAAATTTTTCTTAAAAATAGTAATTGGGATTGGAGGACATGTGCTGCCAATCAGATCCCTCAAGTAATTAAGATAATGCCAACATGCCAGTAAGTATCTTTTTTGCTGAAAATAACCAGAAATGTTCCTGCAAATCCCAAAAGCATAATAGCAACTTTAGAAAGCCCTTAAGCATGTGGTGTACACAAGTTTTAAAACCATACATACATACAATGTATTATGCATTCAACAGAATGTATATATTAAGTCAAAATGCAGAGATAGGTAGGTACAAGGGACAGAAACTCCTGCAGGATAAATTAGTGAATGCTTGAAACAAAGCAGATTGATCTTGATCTCCCTGACAGCTGTAATCACATATGTGAAATGTTCCAGTTTATTTGTTTAATGTTGCAGTCTCCTACTATAATGAAAGTGTCTCATTTTACTTCTAACATCTGAGACAATGGTTCCCAACCTTCCTAATGCTGGGACTCTTTAATACAGTTCCTCATGCTGTGGTGACCCCCAACCAAAATTTATTCCCTTGCTACCTCATAACTGTAATTTTGATACTGTTATGAATTGCAATGTAAATACCTGATAACCAGGATATCTGATATGCAACCCTCAAGGGGTTACAACCCACAGGTTGAGATCCACTAATCTAAGATAATGTGTGCACACTGGTAGCAAATTAGTGGATTAATAGGAGGATGGAAAGCTTCACTGTCTCTGGATATCCATGACCAGGGTAGTGACACCAATCAAGGATGCCTGTCTGGACACACTGCTAGATGCTGCTCCATGAACCTTTCATTTTCCTTATAACATGCTGAACGACTAAGAGTTATCTGTCACAGTTCCCAGCAACAGCCTTTCCGGTCTAGTGAAGAATTACTGTTAAGGAGCAATGCTTATTCATTCTTGCCCTAGCTATGTACAGTGGAACATTTCAAAGGAAATACCCAGCAATCTGATATGAAAATTCAATAAGCAAAAACTCTTCTGTTCAAATTCCAGGGAAACCCTAATCTCTTTGATTCTGAATAAAATTAGAGGCAATGGGTCCTCTCTATAGTCTTTAGTAGAAGTCCATAAGCTTGATGACTAATATTATTTAAATATTAATAACTATTTAAATATTATTACTGGCTGCTTATATAATATGCAACTTAACAAAAGGTACAACCATTATCTACACTCCAATCTGCTCATGTATTTGTCTCCTTTGCATTCTAAATATTACATTACATACAGATTTTGGTCTGAAATGATCTTAGGTATTGCAGTTACCAGGTCAGTACTTGGTATCTAGGGTCTTGTCCTTTGTGTGAATGGAAGGAGCACATATTCATGTAGGTGTACAAGCGTGTGCATGCATTCATGTGAAGGCAAGAAGACAACCTTGAGTGTCATTCTTGTCACCATCCTCAGTACCTTTTCAACACCTGTGCACCCTTCCCCTGTCTACAATGCCTACACACTTGCTGGGGATACAGGAGCCATCTTGTACCACGAGGAGAAGGCTGGATGATCCAACATCAATAACTGCTTAGTTCAAGAATTCTTCTTACGTTAAAAGTAGAAAACTCAAGTCTGTGATCCCTCCATGCCGTTGTTACAGCCTCTCTTTGGCTCATACCCAAACCCATTTCAGAGCTGTTACAGAGAAGTGAATATGAGAAAGTAAACTCAGTCACCTGCGATCAATTCACCTAGAGTTGAGGCAAGAGGACCTAATCCAGGACACCTCTAGGAGTAAATTCATTTCTATCCAAAATTACTTGAAGAAATCAGCACAAAGTAGTACTGTTTGGAATGAACCAGAGCACACACTCTCCCCGCAGGAGGCTGATGGGCTCTGTGACCTCAAAATACTAAAGCCCTTCCTAGTTCAGCTAGCAGAAATGCACACTACTCGTATTTTAATATGTGTAATCAAGTTCTCCACTGCAATGGCTAGATTTTATCTTAAAAGAAATACAGAAATAATATGCATTGCTAACATATGGTGAATGGAAGATCATTATATTTGTGCTCTCATTGTGTCTACTCCTGTTCTAATTTGAGCACTTATCACACGCTTCTTTGCTTCATTCATCTTATTTTTCTCAGAGTTGTCTGCTTAAACGTTTAACTCCTTTACCGATGTGGTTACAACAACGGCTTGCCTCCTGTTTCTCTGCTTTAACATATCTGTACTCCATTCACATCTCAATTAAAATAACAACAAAATCTCAGCTGAAAACACGCTGGGTTTCCCTTATAATTTTGCTTGTACCTTCCTTCTCTTCTTATCTCTCTGATGGTTCTAAAAGTCATGGTTGGATATACACTATTGCATATACTAAGCTTCCCTTCAAGCGACATGTGTAGAGACATTTCAAAAAAGAGAATTAACAACTCCCCAATGTTGGAAAACTGGATCATGCTGGAAGGAGAAAAGGAAAAATAAATTTTGTGTTTTCTGGTACAAGCCCAAGATATATTTGGAGAGCAAACCTACTAATTTTAAGATGGTATGAGAGGAAACAGGATATGATCGACATCTAGTTGTTCTATGTTTGTGGTAGAACTTCTGTCCTCTAAACATTCCAGACACCTGTGGCATTTAAATGTTCATGTTCTCAGTTCTAAATGCTAGGGGTTTTGGTTAGTCTGTTTTTGTTGTCATTGTTTTTTTTTTTTTATCTGTTTTCTTTTTTTTTTGAATATCATACATTAGTATGGTTTTTCAATCATTTCAACTCCCTTTCCCTTCAATTAATTCCTTCCATATCCAACTCCCTCTCAAAGTCATGACCTCCAATCTTTAATTACTATTGCACGACATATGTACATAGAGTACATATGTAAAATGTACATATACACATACATACATATAAATGCAGCCTGCTGAGTCCATCTAGAGTTGCTTGTATGCATGTGTGCTTAACGCTTAATACTTGGGGTTACATAACCTACCAGGGGGCTTGTCATTGTTTTGTTTTTAAAGTTAACTCTTGTTCAGATAAAGTCCAGTCTTGAGACTTATGCTTAAGTTTCCCTTAATTAGATGAGAAATATTCTGCAACCAGTCACCCAGTGGCCAGGGTAGCTAAAGATATTGGATGAGGTGATGCAAGAACCATCACTATAAGGGTGGTATGGGTCCTGCACAAGTCTCACACACCAGTGCCAAAGAACTGACTATTCTGAGAACCTTCTTTGATGTGTCTATTGCTGCCAAGTGTGGTAGCTCTTCTCATAATCCCAGCTCTCTAGAAGCTGAGGCAGAAGTCCTGTCAATTCCAGACAACACGGGATATAGTAAGCTCTAGGCCACCCTGAACTAGAAATGAAACCTTGTCTTGAAAACAAAATAAGACTTAAATAAGCAATATACCTTTATGAATGTACATAAACATGTTTATACATTGCAGCTACTACCATTATTATGGCTAATGCTGAACAACTATACTACACACTGTAGTCAAGTCAGAAAGGAAAAATGGAAAATTTGGTATGATTTTTTAATTATTCAAGCCCAGAGCTTCATTCATATGGTTCTTAGAAACTTCCATGTTTATATTTTTCAATGGAAAACATCCATAGAAACACGTATGTTAATTTTTACAATGTAGGCCAGCTTACAGGCTAATGTAAGAATGTTTTCTGGAAGTTACAAACTGTATGACAAAAAATAATTTACTACTGGACACTAAAGCAGTCACAATCTGATCAAAGGTGAGTCATTAACTGCATTGGGATATATGCATGGTGATAGCTGGGAAATTCTTAGACAGACTATTGGGATCAGAAAGATATGAGTTGTCACAAGAACTAAACTCAATGATGCTCCATCTACTTATTCAACAAGATTTAAGCCTTCACATGTGAACTATATAGTTTTCAGTGTGGAGTATTAACCTGTATTAGATATAATCTCTACCTTCAAAGCAGTGTGGTAGGATAGTGAGGTATACAAAACATTCTACACAGTGGGTGGTACATACAATCACTTAACCCAATGGAAGTAAAACTGATGACTATTTCCTTCTCAAGAAAGTCAGAGTAACCCATTGAGACTTTACATCCCAAGTCTGCAAGTAGTCAACGGCCAGATTCTCATGCTGTCAGGATTCCATGTTTTCTCTTAGTTCAACATCCCAGTTTACTTAATTAATATGTATGGGGTGAAAACAAAATGGGCAAAACAAATTCTCTTTGGGTCAGATGTGGTGGCCAAAAACTACTCAAAGATGTAAAGAAATTATTCAAATTTCAAAAATATTATAAATTAATGAGAAAAACTACATTCATGCCCTAGATTACATTCTTTACACTATAATAATTTAGCAGATTTCTGGCCTTTAGCTTTCTTTGTTCAGGTGTCATTAACTTTAAAATGTCAGGATTCATTTGATATTAATTACACAGAACCACTCATTTCTCCCCCACCACCACCCTCTGTTTTTCTCTCTCCTCTCTCCTCTAGATACCCTGTTTATTAAGAGGCCACCCTGACTATGCCTCTGATATCAGGTGTTTCCATGCAGAAGTAAGTTGATAAGGGAACTTAAATTGTACTGAGAGGGCTGGAGAGATGGTTAAGTGAGTATAATTCTTGGGATGCAGCCAAGAGGACCAGAGATCAGAACCCTAGCACCCATGTAAAGGCCAGGCACACGGATGCATGTTGTCAGCCCAGTACTATGCAGGTGGAGCCAGAAGGATGCATCCCAGGGTCTCACGGGATAGGCAGCCTTGCCAGTAGGTGATTTCCAAGTCAGAAAAAGACCTTATCTCAAATAGAAGGTGGAGAGAGATGGAGGAAGAATCAATGGTTAATGTTTGGCCTACATATGTGTACACATATATATTCACACATGAGCACATGAACTCATATACATGCTTACCTCACAGACATACACACACACACACCCCACACACAGAGAGAGAATGAGTAAATGAATGAATGAATGAATGAATACTCTATAAGGAACAACATCATCTCTCTGCTCAAATGTCTGCTAAGGCAGGCATATTTCACTGAGATGAAGGGAAGTCAGTAGCTCCCAGAAGATGCCACGGCTATTCTTTACCCCCTACACCTTTGATAAACAATGTTTCTTTTCTACAGAAAGGAAAGCTGGACCATACAAGCTTTTCAAGCTGTAACTTTGATCAGTCTCAACACAGCAGGCGCATCACGAGCTCGAACTTTGTAGACCCCCACATATGAGCCTGAGCTGAATTGCAGAGAATGGATCTTCACGATCAGAAACATGACTACAAAGATACCTGCTAGATAGCCAAGTAATTATTGCCAGAGTTAGGCTGCATGATGTTACCATCAACTAGCTCAGCAAGGTCTTGGCAGGTGTCTTCAGCTGGGGAGTGCAGTGTTCATCTCTGTAAGAAGTTCTCATCTTTATCACACAGGATCTCTAACTTCCAGCACTAGATAGGATCGACAAGGCATGAAAACAATTAATTCTAACAAAAGGAGAAACACAGACAAATGTTTTCTCAAAGCCCCAAATGAGGAAACTATTTTGACTGCAGTTAATGTGAAAATGTTTATTTTCTATTGAGTGACAGGAAAACCTGGGCATCTGTAATAAGAGAAAAGTAACAGTAATTAGAGGCACAAATGAAAGAGCGTGTTGCTCCAACTTGTAGATGTAAAGTGATCTCTGACAGCTCTCCATGGGGCTTCTCTTTTTCTTCTCCCTCAGAGCCCCCATTCCCTGTGCCTCTCAATAACTCTTCACTCTTTTTAAAAAACTCAGAGCCATCTCTAGTCTTCAGGGTGTCTGCTTTCACTGACCTCGGTGTGAAATTCTAAATGCTGTTACAAGTTGTGCATTAATCAAACATCCTGTCATTTGTTTTCCTAATCACTTTTCCTAGTGTCTTTACATAGAGCTTCTCAAAGAATTCTGGTTCTGACAGTAATTTTAAGACAATAGGGTAAAAAATATTTCATTGGAAGAGAAATGTTGGTTGCAGAAATGAACATTGAACTAAAGCTGCTTCCTCTTAAACCATGCTCGTCTCTATCAAGGGACATCATTTTGTTCACTTAGCCTTTATGTTTCTCAGAGAGACCTGTCATTCAGCAGTAATAACATCAGAGCTATTACAAAGATCTAATGAGACAGTTTATATGAAAGGGTAGGGGAGATACGAAGCAGTCCAAAATGAAAAGGTGTCATCGTGTATAAACCCAAGGACAGAATACCATCATGAAAATATTATGTGTTTTCAGTTCAAGCTTAGATATATGTCCCGATTCCATTGCTAGGATCTGCCTATTTAGGTCAATTACCTGCCTAAGCCACAGTTCTTCATCAATGGGTAATAAGTAATTTCCGCCCTCTCTCCCAGCATTGCTTTGAAACCTGAATACAAACTCAAAAGCATTTTCAAAGTAACAACCAAGCAAAATTTATTATTTGTACAAACATGGTCATTAATACTGGTGCGGTGGCAGTGCTCACAGCTGCTTCCATGATAACTTACTACACAATAGAACATGGACTTAGAGAAGTGAATTTATCACTGCCATAGATTCATGTACAATTGCTATAGATTCAGGTGGTGTTAATAAAAAATAGTGCTCATGTAATTTTAACTGGTCTCTCACTTAAAGAAAACTACCATAAGTGTATAAACTACCTAATTCATATTTTGGAGATAACTATTTAAAATTTATAAAATAAACAATGATTACAATAAAAAATAGAGCTTTCCTAAACATATTAATCATTACTAATCAATGAAATATCAGTGACATGTGTGCTAAGAACATCAAACTTCATTAAAATGCAAATTACTCAAATTGCTTTTTAAGTATAATTTTTCCAGATGTAAATGTCAAGGCTCCCAAGCCGTCCAAATCATTAAATTATGTTTTTACTTCCCAAATGCTGACATGTCAGACTCCACTCCAAACTTTCTTTTTCCATTGTTTCCTTCTTCCAAGCTGGGCAACAAAAAGGACACAGTAGGAAAAAGGGACATATCAGCTGCCTGGCACAGGCTCCGGGCCACTACTAGGACTGTGAATATCACAGATTCAGAACAGTGAAGGCAGACACGATTGTGGGGCTGGACCCAAGTCAATGTAGTATGCTATGACATCCATTTTTGTTGGGAGACTGTACAGCACATCTGGAATTTAACCTTCTCCAAAAGCACAAGGAGGCAGCCTGTTTGTCTGAGTCACTTGTCCTCGACAGAGAATGACAACTGCAATTCAGGGTGGGGACTTTGTGCCATCCATTCAGAGCTGCAGAATCAGCTGAGCAGTCCTATCATACCCTAGTACTGGAGGCCCAGGGAAGTCTCTGCATAAGGAGCCTCAAAAGAGCTTTTAGTTTAGTAATACGCCATCACTGTCGCTCACTGGAGCACAGCACTGACACATTCTTACTCAGCAGAAAGGTGAACAGGAGCTCTGTGTTTGATGTTCCTGCAGGACTCGACTCGGTGCGTTCCCTCCTTTGCCTGTTTTGTTTTGCTGTCTTATTAGCCATCGAACTCGAGACCTCATGTTGCTTGGCAAGCCTCTACCTCTCAGCTATCTGCTCAGTCCTCCCTTGGCTGATTTAACTTGTATCTCTTCTCTGTGATAACCCATAACTATGACCCATAACCCATAACCTACTACAGTGACATCAACTCTGTTTGTTTCTAGTAAATCGCAAAACAAGAGAATAGTTTTTGTGAATCTCCTGAAGTTTGCTTTGATGTCATGAACTATGACTTATGTCAGAAGTGCAGTGGGTCTTGGGCACTGGAACGTCTAACATCTAACTGGCTCAAACAGTTACCTTCAGCAATAAGAATAATCTTTAAAAAAAACATAAGGAGCTTTCAGTCATCCATGCCTCTGTATAGTCAGACTTTAGCACAGTGTCTGGTATGTGAGATAGCACCTAAGCAATGCATGCGGGATGAATTTTAGGGTAACCATGGTTGACTTCAGTCACAAATCAATAATAACCAAAAGATCGCCAAGACTTTTCCCAATGTAACCATAGTTAATTGTCCAATTGTTTGCAGGAAATTTACTTATTAATACTTAGAATATGCAAAGCATTTAAACAGAAAGTTTTTAGTGAAAAACTTCTTATACAAGAGAATATTCACATGGCTGTGGTTGAAAAAAAAAATGTCTATCCCGGGCATCAAAGCTTACCCACCAGCAAAACAGAAGACAGTTGCTGGCATCTCAATATGAAAGAGCCATTTTATTTCAATTTCAATGGTGATTTCTAATGCACATATCAGCTGACACTGAAGCTGGGCTACTAGAAGGACTGTGAGTACTGCAAATTCAGAACAGGGAAAATCTAATATGGTAGCGTCAGCAATGGAACTGTAGTAGCATCCTTGTATGTTTATTACAAATATCAATTGAGGGGGGCCAAGATGGCAGCGAGCTGCACAGACGCATTTTGAATGTGGGAGAGAAGAGCCATAGAAAACACAGAGTTGTTGGACACTGTGCAAAAACCGGAGGGTCTGCCCCCACCACCCCCCCCTCCCCGGGAACACTCACAGCTCCCAAGTGACTATTAAAAGTCCCAGGGCAAGGCTCTTCCCCATCTCTCGCAGACACGGAAGCCACTAAATCCGGGATTCAGGAACTCCCATTTGGAGAGGCACCTGGTAAGATTGATCCCAACACACAGCAGGCAGAATCAAAGGCCACATGGCGATTGCCCACTAGCCTACTGGGCTTCCCACACCACAGGAAGGCCTTATAACTACTTAGAAAACTTTGCAGAATAGTTGAAGTCTTAACAAGGAAGAAACAGGGCACTCGGCAGGTGATCTGCAGCCGCTCGAGCCGGAGCAGGAGGCTGGTAGGCAGAGCTGTCGGGGTGGGGAGCAGGCTCAGGCAGGCGGGGTTGCAGCCTGGAGCACCCACGGCAAAGAGTGAGGCCAGCTCAGGCAGCAGGAGGGGAGGAAGCCCCACGCACCCACAGCAAAGCAGCTAGGGCGGGAGGCCGGCTGAGGCGGCGGGAGGGGCCAAAGCTCCGCCCACCTTCGGCGGAGCAGATAGGGAGGGAAGCGGCCAGGCCTGTGGCAGAGAAGCCTAGTGGATAACCAGAAGCCAGGGGACCATAGCTGTATTCTGGTAAACCCAGACATATTAGATGTGGAACCAGGCCCTGTCAGCCTCCGTGACAACAAACAAAGCCCACAAACTCTGTGTCAGGGCAAACAGGTCCATAGAATGAGAACCATTACAGGCTGTTCACTCAGTGTGCAACATAGAGAAGTCTGAACTGGGAGCAGTGAAAAATCCCGGACCATTACTCACTACCTGGGAATAGGTTGCACCAGCTCACAGCGATTCAGGCTATTAAAACCACAGTGACCGTGAGATCACCCTGTAAGCAATGACAGATAGCCAAGCCATTCGACTCCTTCACCAAAGCATCCCCTGTGGATCCAAGCACAGAAAACGAAAAGAACAGACAGCTAAACACACCCACATGGCCAAAGGTCCAAGAAAAAATAGAAATCAAGGAAATATGACTCCAACAAAGCAGAATTATCCTAGCTCATCCAATTCGGATGACCTCACACCAACAGTAACACATGAAAATGATGACAATTCTGCATTATGGAAAGTGATAGAGTCCCTTCAAGAAGAATTTAAATCCATGAAGGAATTCAAAGAAGCCACAATTTTACAAGCCAAAACAATGAACAACACCATTAAAGAGCTCCAAGCCAAGGTGACAGAGCTTGAACAGGAAAAGGACAAAGCAATGAAAGATTTCCAGACAAAAACAAGTGGGCTGGAGAAGGAAATGTACAAAACGAAAAATACCATACAAGACATGAAAATAGAAATAGAAACAATAAAGAAAACACAGTCAGAGTTAAAAGAGGAAGTGGAGAACCAAGGGAAGAGAACAGGAACTACGGATGTGAGTATCAACAATAGGATGCAAGAGATGGAAGACAGGATCTCAGGCATGGAAGATTCGATGGAAGAAATCAGTACAACATCCAAAGAAAATGAGAAGGCTAAAATATCTCTCACCCACAACATCCAAGAAATCAAGGAGTCAATGAAAGATGGAACCTAAGAATCATAGGCATAGAGGAAAGAGAAGACTCCCGACTCCAAGATCCAGAAAATATCTTCAACAAAGTCATAAAAGAACTCTTCCCAAACCTGAAAAAAGAGATGCCAATAAAAATCAAAGAGGCTTACAGAACACCGAACAGATTAGATCAGAAAAGAAACTCCTCTCGCCAGATAATAATTGAAACAACAAATGTGCAGAACAAAGAAAGGATATTAAAAGCTGTAAGAGAAAAAGGTCAAGTCACATGCAATGGCAGACTCCTCAGAATTACACCTGACTTCTCCTCAGAAACTTTAGCAGCTAGAAGGGCCTGGACAGATATCCTACAAGTCCTGAGAGATCATAGGTGCCCAGCCAGACTACTATACCCAGCAAAACTCTCTATCAACATAGATGGAGAAAACAAGATATTCCATGACAAAATCAAATTTAACCAAACCCCACAAACCCAGCCCTACAGAAAATCCTAGAAGGAAAATTCCATCCCAGAGAAGAAAACTTCACCCAAGAAAACAAAGGGAATAGAAAACCCCTCAGCAACTAAACCAAAAGAGGCACAGGACCATCACCTATACCAAACTAATGGGAAATAACAACCCCAGGTCACTAATATCCATCAACATCAATGGTCTCAACTCCTCAATAAAAAGACACAGGTTTACAGAGTGGATCCGCAAGCAAGACCCGTCCTTTTGCTGCATACAAGAAACACATCTCACTACCAGAGATAGTCACTACCTCAGAGTAAAGGGCGGGGAAAAGGTTTTCCAAGCAAATGGACCCAGGAAGCAAGCTGGAGTAGCCATCCTAATATCAAACAAAACAGACTTCCAACTGAAGTTAATGAAAAAAGACAAAGAAGGGCATTATATACTCATTAAAGGGAATATTCATCAAGAGGAAATCTCAATACTGAACATCTATGCCCCAAATACAAAGGCACCTACTTTTGTAAAAGAAACACTTTTAAATCGTAAATCGCACGTCGATCACAACACATTAGTAGTGGGAGACTTCAACACCCCACTCACAACAATGGACAGATCATCAAGACTGAGGCCAAACAGAGAAATATTGAGTCTAACAGAGATCATGAAACAAATGGACTTAACAGATATCTACAGAACGTTTCACCCAAACACAAAGGAATACACCTTTTTCTCAGCACCCCACGGAACCTTCTCCAAAATCGACCACATAGTTGGACACAAAGATAGTCTTAATAGATACAAGAAAATTGAAATAACACCTTGTATCTTATCAGACCACCACGGAATAAAGCTGATATTCAACAGCAAAAGAATCAACAGAAAGCCTACACACACATGGAAATTGAACAGCTACTTACTGGACGACCACTGGGTCAGGGAAGAAATAAAGAAGGAAATCAAAGACTTCTTAAAATCCAACGACAATGAAGACACAACATACTCAAACCTATGGGATACAATGAAAGCTGTGCTACGAGGAAAGTTCACAGAACTAAGTGCATTCAAAAAGAAAATTGTGACAGCTCATATTAGTGAACTAACAGCTAAGCTGGGTGAATTGGAAAAAAAAGAAGCAAACACGCCCAAGAGGAGCAGAAGGCAGGAAATCATCAAACTTAGGGCTGAAATCAACAACTTAGAATCAAAAAGAACTATACAAAGAATCAATGAAACCAAGAGTTGGTTCTTTGAGAAAATCAACAAAATAGACAGACCCCTAGCCAAATTAACTAAAAGGCAAAGGGAAAGAACCCAAATCAACAAAATCAGAAATGAACAGGGAGAAATAACAACAGACATTGAGGAGATCCAGAAAATATTCGGGTCCTACTTTAAAAATCTATACTCCACCAAATTTAAAAACCTAAGGGAAATGGACAATTTCCTCGATAAATTCCACCTACCAAAACTAAATCAAAATCAGATTAACAGCTTAAACAGCCCAACAACCCCTAAGGAAATAGAAACAGTCATTAATAATCTCCCAACCAAAAAAAGCCCAGGGCCACATGGCTTTAGCACGGAATTCTACCGGACCTTCAAAGAGGAACTAACACCATTACTCTTCAAACTCTTCCACCACATAGAAACAGAAAGAACACTGCCAAACTCATTCTATGAGGACACTGTCATTCTGATTCCTAAACCACACAAAGACCCAACAAAGAAAGAGAACTTCAGACCAATCTCCCTCATGAACACAGATGCAAAAATACTTAATAAAATACTAGCAAACCGAATTCAAGAACACATCAAAAATATCATACATCATGATCAAGTAGGCTTCATCCCAGGAATGCAGGGATGGTTCAATATACGAAAGTCTATCAATGTAAGTCACCATATAAACAAGATGAAAGAAAAAACCACATGATAATCTCGCTAGATGTAGAAAAAGCATTTGACAAAATCCAACACCCCTTCATGCTAAAAGTTCTGGAGAGAAAGGGCATACAAGGACCATACCTAGAAATAATAAAGGCAATATACAGCAAGCCAGTGGCCAACATCAAATTAAATGGAGAGAAGCTTGAAGCATTTCCTCTAAACTCAGGGACAAGACAAGGATGTCCACTTTCACCATATCTCTTCAATATAGTACTTGAAGTTCTTGCTAGAGCAATAAGACAATTAAAGGAAATCAAAGGGATAAACATTGGAAATGAAGAAGTCAAATTATCCCTATTCGCAGATGATATGTCAGTATACATAAGCGACCCCAAAAACTCCACCAAAGAACTCTTACAGCTGATAAACAACTTCAGCTAGGTGGCTGGATACAAAATTAACTCAAAAAAATCAGAAGCCCTTCTTTATACAACAAACAAATGGGCTGAGAAAGAAATAAGGGAAACAACCCCCTTCACAATAGCCACAAACAATATAAAATACCTGGGGGTAACTCTAACCAAGCATGTAAAGGACCTATACAACAAGAATTTCAAGCCCCTGAAGAAAGAAATGGAAGAGGCATTTAGAAGATGGAAAGATCTCCCATGCTCATGGATAGGTAGGATCAACATAATAAAAATGGCTATTCTACCAAAAGCAATATATAGATTCAATGCAATTCCTATCAAAATACCAACACAATTCTTTATAGACCTGGAAAAAGCTAGTCTCAACTTCATATGGAAGAACAAAAAGCCCAGAATAGCTAAATCAATCCTGTACAATGAAAAAACATCTGGAGGTATCACCATCCCAGATTTCAAGCTGTACTACAGAGCAATAGTAATAAAAACAGCATGGTACTGGTATAGAAACAGACCAGTGGATCAATGGAATCAAATTGAAGACCCAAACATGGACCCACACACCTATGGCCAACTAATCTTTGACAAAGAAGCCAAAACCGCACAATGGAAGAAGGACAGCATCTTCAACAAATGGTGCTGGTCCAACTGGATGTCCATTTGTAGAAGAATGAAATTAGACCCATACCTATCACCTTGTACAAAACTTAATTCCAAATGGATCAAAGACCTTAACATAAGGCCGGCCACACTAAAGATACTAGAAGAAAAAGTAGGAGAAACCCTCGAACTCATAGGCATAGGTGACAACTTCCTGAACAGAACACCAACAGCTCAGGACCTGAGATCAACAATCAATAAATGGGACCTTATGAAACTGAAAAGCTTCTGTAAGGCAAAAGACACAGTCATTAGAACAAAACGGCAACCAACATACTGGGAGAAAATCTTCACCAACCCCACATCTGATAGAGGGCTATTATCTAAAATCTACAAAGAACTCAAGAAACTAAATGCCAAGAAACCAAATAATCCAATCAAAAAATGGGAGACGGAGCTAAATAGAGAATTCACAAAGGAGGAATCCCTAATGGCCTGGAGTCACCTGAAGAAATGCTCAACATCCTTAATCATCAGAGAAATGCAACTCAAGACGACCCTGAGATTCCATCTCCCACCTGTCAGAATGGCTAAGATAAAGAGCTCAAATGACAGCACATGCTGGCCTGGCGAGGGTGTGGAGAAAGGGGAACCCTACTCCATTGCTGGTGGGAGTGCAGGCTTGTGCAACCACTATGGAGGTCTGTCTGGAGATATCTTAGAAACCTTGGAATAACTTTGCCTCAGGACCCAGCCATACCACTTCTGGGTATACACACATAGGACCTCTCACGGAGACATAGGGAAGTCTCCTCATCTATGTTCATGGCAGCCTTATTTGTAATAGCTAGAAATGGAAACAACCCAGATGTCCCTCAACTGAAGAATGGATTAAAAAACTGTGGTACATCTATACAATGGAATATTACTCAGCTATAAGAAACAATGAAATCATGCAATTTGCAACCAAATGGATGGATCTAGAGATGCTCACCCTGAGTGAGCTAACCCAGACTCAGGAGGATGCATATGGCGTCTATTCACTTATGGTAGGATTTTAGCTATATTGTACAGGTTATCTGTACTACAATCAACACACCAAAAGGAACACGGACATAAACTTTTTTTCTCATTTCTTTTTCTTTTTCCTTTTCCTTTTTTTTCTTTTTCTTTTTCCTCTCTTTTTTTGTTGTTGTTCTTTGTTTTTGTGGGTTTGTGTGTCTGTTGGTCTTTTTTTTAGTTTTCCCCCCATAGCAAGGAGATACCTTTCACTGGCAGTACTGCCTCGTAGGCCCCTGGTGTATGAAGAGGCTCTTGGCCCTCATATGACTCCTGATCTGTGGTGAGAGACTGTTATGCAGGGACACTCCACCCCAGAGGATCAAGACAGAAGGGTCAGGGGGTAGAGCATGGGAGGGTGGGGCTGGGAAGTGGGAAAAGAGGACAATATGTTAAGGATGTAACCTGTAGCAACAAACAAATAAATTTATTAATTAAAAAAAGCAGGTAACAACGTTAAAACACTGTAAATAAAATAAAGGATACAGCCGTTCAACCTGGTTTTATAAACCTCCAACTGTCGAAAAAACGTAGAGCTAAGGTAAAATACAGGAGAAATGTGGTGTTAACCCATGCCTTTAACTTCAGCAGAGACAGGAGGAGCACCATAGTGTTAGTGGACTTATAAATTCTAGAGTTACACGGAACAGGGTGGTGAGGGTACACACCCTTAATCCCATCATTCAAGAAGAGTACACCCTTAACCCCAACACACTAGAGACAGAAACAGGCAGATCTCAGAGCTCAAGGTCAGCCTGATACAAAACAAACTCTAAATAGAGAAAAACTTCGATCCAGGAGTGGTGGAACACATCTTTAATCCCTTCAGATGGGAACCACAGGTCTCTGATCCCAATAATTAGAATGCAGAGACACACACATAGGATTTGGAAGGACCTAAGTTTAAAAGCTACTTAAAAAGATCCACTCAATACAAACAAATTGTCCTTCAAGATCTCAAAATACATACACTAAAGCTGGTTTAGCTCCAAAATAACAAAATAATTTCTTCTTTAAACCAGATTGAAAGATAACACTTTATATATTGTCAAAAAAACAAATTTGCTTCAGGAGAAATATTACCTACCCCCCCCTCAAAAAAAGAGGGTGATTGTCCCTGAGTGAGGATTAGGGCAGGGCTCTGTTCTTATCTTTCCAGGAGAATCAAAGCATCCATTCAAGGAACCCAGGGAAAACTGGACAACGGAAACCTCAGCAGAAAACAGAATCAGACACCAAAAGAAGACGAGTGACCCAGATGATTCAGCCTGACAGACTCAATAGATGTCTCCATCAAAAGCCTACAACCACAACAACTCAATATCGCTAAGACCGTTCAGCTCTACACAATGCCCCAGCTAGAACCTCAGTAAAGCCTGGAAGTTCAGCTTCTGCCTACAAACTCCTTAGGACATCTAAACAGCTGAGAACAGAAGGACTGAACATAAAAGGATTGTACTAACATTTTTAACCATTTTTCCATTTTGGTTTGGGCCTCAAACAGGTTTACTATGACCCAAATCAGCAGGAAGTCATTTTAAGAGAGCGACGTCCCATACCCAGAGGGTGGGGAGGGTGTTTCTCCGCCCCCCCCCCCTTTTGGTTATTTGAAGGACAACTGAAAACTCTGTTTTTTAGGGGAAGAGATTACAAGTTGTTAAATGGTCCTGTTTAATGGGTTTTGGAGGTTAGACCCAGGGTATTCCTTCTTTCCCTTTTCTGTATCCTTCTTCATCTCCTATGTAGGAATGCACGGACTTGAGAAAAATTGAGACATAGACATAGCAAAGGAAGGACCAAGAAGAAGGGTCAGATTATTGAATATGCCCTTATACCTTTGTATATTGATACAAAATTAGTAGTATATTTGGCTAAAGTGGTATTGACCATTGTTTATTGTGCAAAAATAAGATTGTATTGGACTACGTCGGTATTGATATTTGTATATTGATACAAAATTAAGATTATAGTTGGCCACAATGGTATTGACCCTTGTATATGGACGCAATATTAAGATTGTATTGGGCCACATAGGCATTGATCTTTGTATATTGATACAAAATTAAGAGTATATTTAGCCACATTGGAATAGATCTTTGTATATTGATACAAAATCAAAGGTAATGCTTCCTAATGGTATCGTACCTAGAGATACTTAAAAATGAAATGTGAAGCTCTGGTCTCTTGATACCAACCGTCTTAAACTGTTTAGGATAGTTAAGAAAAACAAACTCCTAGTCATGCATGCATGTCACCTTGTTAGCTACTATGACAGTCTATCACAGATATTCTCTAAGCTACTCAGTAATCAAGTTGTTAAGAGACAAGCAACATTTGCTTATCTAAATACAAGAGATAGATAGGGCATCTTCAAAAACCCCAAGAGATCTGCAGAATATGGCATTCAAAGATGTGGTCTTAAATTAATATTTTTCTTTGATATGGTGACATATCAGCTCCTGACAGCACCCCCTATTCTACTCCAAGTAGAAGATAAGCATCGAAGAATCTCCAGTGTGAGATGGTTGAATTAGTGGCAAGCCTATCTCTTGGCATGTAAAACTCCTTGCTTCAACTGCAGACAGACTGCTGTCCAAAAAGGACAAAACTTGGTAGCAGGGAAGTCGACAGCCTAGCTCTGCCAAGACAGGGTGGGTAGGTTAGTCCTTCACAATCCCCACTCTACAATAAATGTCTGTCAGAGAAACAGGGCCCAAAGGCTGAAGACTGATGCTGGAATGTATGGAGAGAAAATGGGAACTGTCCAGGTAGTCACTGGTTTGTCATTTCTTAGTATTGGAAGCTGCAGGCCCCGCACTTCCTATATAATCAGATATATTTATCCTTCTCAGCTCTCTGAGGTGGTTGAAGAATAGACAGCTTGAGTCTCATAGCTAAATTTTGAGTTGTTTAGGAATCAAGAGGGCGTTCTAGATCTAAGAAGATGGTTATAATAGTGATGCAAGTTAGTATGAAAGCTAAGTCAGTTATAGAACTTTAAACTCATGGAGATGGTTAGAAGGTAGAAGGTTAAAGTCAGGGGCCAAATATGTATGAACTGGACATTGGGAAGGTATACTGGGCCATTTAACTCTCATAAATGTGGCATATTTAATTCTGCTGTTTTGTATAGAATTTATTGTTATAAGAGAAAGAACCATTTGTTGGAATGAAAAGAGAAGCTGTTGGGGGGGATGAGGGTGGAAGAGTGGGACAGGAAGGGGGAATAGGGAAGGGTTTGTGACTGAGATGTAACTTGAAGAAAAAAAATAAAGTACTTATATATAAAAAAACAAATATCAGTCGACATAGTGATTACTGTAAACACTGCATCATTAATTTCCCAGGCACAATATAAAAATTATCTAGATGTACAATATATCCCCAATGATATTTCTCTGCAGTTCAGTCATGTATACAAGCTTCAGTTCAAATTACTTAAGTATAAAACAAGTTGATGTGGATAAATTTATAGAAAAGGTAGACTTTAAGCTCTTCACTCTGTGTGTATGATGAAATATTCCCTTCTTTCTTTGACTCCCTGTTAAATACAACCATTTAAGAAAGTTTAGGTGTGCATTGTTGATAGCAATACAAAATAGTACTGATATGTGGAAGAGAGTACAGGATTCTGCAAACGAATTAAAATAGAGTTGTATGGTCTAGTAACATTATCTCTGGGCATACATCCAGAGAAATGAAAAGATTTTTGAAGACGTATTTGTATCTTTATGTTCACTGCAACATTAATCCCATAACCAAGAAGTAGAAGGGACTTAAATGCTTTTCTGTAGATGGATAGACAAAAAGATACACACAATGGAATTTTACTAAGTTTCTAAGACAAAATTAATCCTGCTGCATGCTATGACATGACAAAAATGAGAACACTTTGCTAAGTGAAGTAAGTCATGGGAAAGAGAAAAACAGACATTTTTTTTTTACTTTAGTCAATTGGTAAAGTTTATTTCGTCAATGTAAGTAATTTAAAGCCATTTACTAAACTATACAACTCAATGCATTAGAAATGACCACTGGAGCATTTCTGAGGTGTCGCTGCCAATTTAATGTGGAAATGTTACTGTGTCTTGATGTTGGTATGAAATGCAACTGTCATGCCTGTTATTAAATGGGACTGTCATTGGTGGCAACTATGATGGTATGTGTATAGCTTTCAGGAATTACTGTGCATGCGACTTAACTGGCTTTCCAAACACTGGTGTCAATCTGATTATTACTTCTAAGCATATGGAAACGAGGGACAGCCCAGGGGATGTCTCACAGGAGCTGAGGAATTTCGGTACACAGTACTACCTGCCGATTGCCCTTCATCAGAAACTCAGTAACATTCACAAGACAACTAGCGCAAAAAAAAATGGATCTGCTTCTTTAGCTCTTGCAAATAGAAGAGTTCGCGAGTTCTGTTGCCCAAAGTGTAGGTACGATAAACGGTAAAGCACATGAAAAAAAATAGAAAGATGAAAGGGGGAGCTGTTAGGGGGGAAAGAGATACACTTTAAACTTAAAAAAAGGAAGTGGATGGGGGGTCGAGGGGAAAGAGGGTAGGAGGATAGGACTGGAGGGGGGAGTAGGGAGTGGATTGCAATTGAGATGTAACTTGAAGAAATAAAAAATAAATTTAAAAAAAGAACACTTTAAAAAAATAGAAAGATGGAAATTTTGTTTTACATACTTTTAGCCAAAAAGAAGAGAGAGAGAGACAGAGAGAGAGGCAGAGAGCAACTTGTTGTCTGCTCATAGTATCACACACCCTCCCTCTTTCTAAATAGAGGTCAAGGACAAGTAGAATACAAAACTGAGGGCCTAACCACCACTGCTAGAAACAGCACTGTCAAAGCAAGCACAAGTTTCCCATGGAATAGAAATGGCACCATACCAGCTACAGCTTCAGGCTAGCCTGGCTTTGGGTCCTGAAGAAAGCCGTTTAGCCTAGAGTTCTCTCAAGTTAGCTGACTTAACTGAAATTACTCTGTGCAAAGCAAGGACTAGACCCTGGCTAGCTGCTAACACAGCAAGCTGCATTGGGGTCTCCTGTAGTGAAAAAAATGATGCTCCTACCTTGAAGCAACATGCAGTCCATTATAACAAGAGAAACTAGACAAAAATCACATGATGTCACTCCAGGCTCCTGCACTCACTCCATTGTTACCCTAGGAAAACATCTTGGTAAAGCCTTAAAACTACGCTAAAGTAAGAATATTGGAGGCAGAATAGAAGCTATCAAAAAGTTGCTAGAGCATAAGCAACAGACCTCAGAGGAAGAACTATCAAAAAAAGAGAGAGAAACATGCCCCAAAGCCAAAACTCTGAACACTTAAAGAATTAATTCTAAACTCTAACCTGAATGTGACTATAAAATGGCACTCGGTAAAATTAAAGCTTAAAATATGAATTCATAACTATGGAAAACATTGATCAATTATCTTAGAAATGCTTGGCGAGATAGCCTAATAACTTTCTGTAAAGAGTAAAAAAAAAAGTTATACAATAAAAAAACAGGAAGAAATAAATCAAGACTAGGAGGATATTAATAGAAGCCATTCAACATTCAGAAATGAAAAACACCATGACTGAAATCGCAAAACAGCATAAAATTTTGAACGCAATGAGTTTCAACATTTTTAGCATTCACCATAGAAATAGCACAAAAGAGTAGAGAGCATGATGGAGAGGTGAAACGATATGGGTATGACCTCTATTTAGAAAGAGAGGGTACATGATACTGTGAGCAGCTAGTTAAACTGCTCAGAACTGCAGAATTATAACCCTTTGGATTGTAAGTTCATTAAAAATTTCTAACAGGTAAAGACAGTTTAAAAACAGGAAATACAAAGTGAAAATATTTTTTTTAGGTTTCCATAGAGATGACCTAAAAGGAAATATTAAATTGACAACAAATTCTTACATTCAACAGCAGATGCTGGAAACCAGCGGAATATCACCTCATGGGTGCTAGAGGACGTGCTGGTCCAGTGAGGCACACTCAGAGGTACCTGGACTACAGTCACAGGGAGAAATGGAAGGAAGGACATACAAGGATTCATAAAACAGGAAATTAACCGTTCCATAGAGATCCTCACAGAAAACCTAGTAAGTCCCTACACATAGATCCTCACACAGAAAACAACAAAATATGTAGTTTAGAGAAACAGTAAACACAGCAAAACTAAAGTTGACACAAAGACACAAGCACAAACGGAAATGATTTCCAACTACTGGCAAAATGCAAACACCATCTACAAATACTTCATTTTAAAGTACAGCTGATCATATTGGTGAGATGTGTTCAATAGCCAAGAAAACATCCCAGAGCTCATGAGCTGTTTAGATCAGAGACACAAGAATACTTATCAACATATATTATCATGTAAACTGAAAACTAGAAACAACCATGAAAGGAACAGAAATGCAGCCTGAGTTTAGAAGAGTAGAAGAATGGGAAATTTTCAGTAATGCAAGAGACTTTTTGAAAGATGAAAACCAAAGTAGGTTTACATGTGTAAAATGCAATGATTAAAAAACAAATCCAAATGCACCCAAAAAAATCATGTCAGATATATCTATAGCTATATTTATGCAGTGCTATCTATCTATATAGGTATAGATTTAGATAGATATAGATATAGATACAGATGGTATGTATAGATGATATAGATGTAGATAACATATATATGTGTGTGTGTGTGTGTGTGTGTATGTATATACATATACAAGTATACATATACATGTTGACAAATTATTTGTCCTGGATTTTCAGAATAGATGTTAACTCCTAGCTTCATGCTACAGCAATCAGCTCATCTTGAATACTCTTCTTCCCTCCTGCTTCTTAGTGAATGAAAAGAACTCAAAGGTAACAAGCGAACGTACCTCCAGCTCGAATCGGAACAGAAACCGATGACACTATGGACAAGACACTACCCATGAATTCCTCCTGACTAGGCTTCTCTAAGACTTCCTCAGTTTGAACAGCCACCAACCCTCCCTCCACATATCTCTTGATGGCCCTCACTGATGTGCACTACTGCACTTGGTCCCAACAAATAGAAAGCTACTTCTCAAATAGCTTCAAGCCTTGGTGCATGACAAGCACACCTCAGGAAGGCCGAGGTCAAGAACTGCCTTTGAACTCACCACAAGGCCTCTGCCCCCATCTCTTGTTACACACCAGACAGGGGAACTGCAGTACCGAGCATGATGAAGCCTGCACACTCTGAAGTTGGTCCCCATCGTCCCACTCTAGACTGTTTAAAACAACTATTCACCTTATCAGTCTGGGCCAGAGATGGGGTTTTTCACAGGAGAGAACCAGATGACCTGTGCCGGTGATGATCTACCTAGAATTATATGCTACTTAACTCAGGTATCCTAGCAAAGAAAACATATGATTCTATAACTGATCGTATAAGCAACTGACAGAGGCAATCTTCCATAGCAAAGTATCTAATTCGGCAAGTGACTGATGGCTTTACAAAGATGGCGGCTCTGTTTCAAAATTCTGACTGCATCGACACAGCATTTCTTTAAAACATCTCCCTCCTGCAGACACCAGACCAATACACTCAGCCTCCTTTGTAAATAAGTACAGAAAGAACACAACTCTGAAAAAGCTGTAGAGGATGAAATCGTACCCATCCACCCACCCCTACCCCATCCATTCTATACACAGACCACTGGCAATGAAACTTAACTCTAGTTGAGTAAAACAAGCCCTATAGCCTTTGTGGCATTGTACCCTGAGCCTTTACATACGCCTATGATGACTCGTCCAGTCCTTAATACCATCCATAGGCCCTTCTCCACTTTTTAGTTTTTAATTCCAGTGAAGGTTTGTGTTGTTGTTTAGCCAAATAGAATTATTTGACATAGTACCCTTCTTTACATTTATTTTAATTTTTCTATTTTTAATGAATTTGTAAAGGGTGGGGCAATAGCTTAGAGGTAGAGCTCTTGCCTAGTATGTACAAGTCCCTCGATCAATCTTCGGTGCTAAAAAAAAATTAAAGAAAAATTTAATAGAGTTTTCTGATGACTTTACATGAAGAGCTGTTAGTGTATCTACCATGATGCATGAAAAATGAATACTTGTTACTTTGTCTGAAAATGTCTCTATCTTTAAATATTATTTTGATCATCAATTTGAAAATATGTACACATATGTAGCGTATATAAATGAATATTCAGATATCAATGTGCTCCAAAGTAGAATATCATCTTTAATCTTTTGAAATTATTTTGTGTTTCAAACAGCACAGCAATTATACATATTTATGGGAGACAATTTGACATAGCAATAAAGGCAAACAGCATGTAATGATCACCACGGAGTAAGTAGTCTATCTGTTACCATGATATTTACCCTACTTTGTTGGGAACATTCATAAGATAGCAGCTTAATATGATGACAGATGCATTACCAATAAGCATGTATAATGTATGGGATACTCTTTTAACAGTTATTTGAAGTCTACTCCCACTATTCAGTGTTTAACCCACAGCCGAGAGACACAAGTGGACTTCCTAGATAGTTTGTGCAATGACCGACTTTACAGAATGGGTAGAAATCCTTAGCTTGATTCTGAAGGGGCATTTCTTTCTTTCTTTCTTTCTTTCTTTTCTTTTTTAATGGATCACAAACAGGTGATTCCCATATTAAAAACAGAAATTATTCAGAATAGCTACATTTTTTTCAGTACATGAATTTAAAATTTTGAGAGAGAACAACAAGGATAGTATGAACTAAAAAAAAGAAGTCTTAAATATTTAAGAACAAATTAATGCTCACAATGTGGCCACTGGTATTACGAAATTTTTTCACTTGTAGATTTTTTAGAGAGCTATTACACAAGGGAGGGACCAACACCATACCTTTAAAGGTCCAGCAATTAAGATAAACTTAAAAAGTCTTTTTTATGCACCCACACACTCTATGCTCACATGTGCATAATACACAGTCATCATTGTTCCTAATCCAGTGCTCATTCTACAAATTTACACTGTCTTTCTATTAGACAGTTCTCTAAATTTGAGAATATGACATATTAGCGCCACATGAACTTATTAAGCACAATCAAAAGCAGAGTCTAATAAAACTTTATCTACAATAATATAAAGAAGGCCCTCTTTAAGTAGTCTGCGACCTTTGAAGGGCAGCTAATAAGGGTGTTTTACTCATTGAACTAAACAGAAGGGTAAATTCCAAGTTGTACTCTCTGGAAGTTGAAACTAGATGTAAGAATATACAACACAGAAAGTACTTGGCTCATTTTCATTCACTGGGGCATGACCTTTAACATCCAAGTGGTAAAATTCCTACAATAGTCTTGAAAATAGGTTTGAAATATAAGGTGACATTAGCTCCTTATAATGATTGCTTCACACACACACACACACACACACACACACACACACACACACACACACA
>CAJQZJ010031819.1:5981725-5998128 GCA_907164525.1 Lophiomys imhausi
TGTGTGTGTGTGTGTGTGTGTGTGTGTGTGTGTGTGTGTGTGTGTGTATGTGAGAGAGAGAGAGAGAGAAAGAGAAAGAGAGAAAATTAATATCTTTGTCCTGGTGAATGCACACCAGGTGTGTGCCTGGGGAATACATATCATGTGTGTGCAAGTATCTACCGAATCCCTAAAGAACATGTCAGATTTAGAGTTAAAAACGGCAATGAGCTACTGAACTTACATGCTAAGAACTGAACTCAAGTCCTCTGGAAGAGTAGAAAGCCCTCTTAACCACTGATCCATCTCTCCAGCCCCATCTTTTCATTCTTCAAGTCCTAATTTATTTAACTTCCCCTGAGTCTTACAGAAGCCCATCAGAGATAGTAGGTCCCTTCCTACAGGTATCTCCGCTATACATGTTGGAAATGAGCCTTAAAATTACTTGTTTCATTATCTACTACCATTCCTAAGTGCAAATCTCTTAAGGGCATCTCTGAAATGTTTTGCTTGGTGACATGGTCACAGTTTGCATTCTTTCTATGTGATTTAATATAATTGTCATAAATTGTTTAGGATAATTAAGAAATGCAAACTAATGGTTATGCAAGCCAGTCATTCTGTTAGGTACTATGACAGCCTATTATAGTTACTTGCTAAGCTAATCAGAAATAAACCTGCTACGAGACAAGCAACATCTGCTTACCCTAATATAAGAGATAGATAGGGCCTCTTCAAAAACCTCAAGAGATCTGCAGAATATGGCATTCAAAGATGTTTTCGTAACATTAGATTTTTTTATATCAAGACATATCAACTCCTGACAGCACCCCCTATTCTCCTCCAAGTAGAAGATGAGCATCAAAGAATCTCCAGTGGGAGATGATTGAATTAGTCGCAAGCCTATCTCTTCGTAGGAAAAGCCCCTTGCTCCAACTGTAGACAGAATGCTGTCCAAAAAGGACAAAACCTGGAAGAAGGTAAGTGGACAGCCTAGCTCTGCCAAGACAGGGTAGGTAAGTCCTTCATAACCCCTGCTCTACAATCAATGTCTGTCAGAGAAATGGGGCCAAACGACTGAAGATCGATGCTGAAATTTATGGAGAGAAAATGGGAACTGTCCAGGCAGCCACTGGTATGTCATTTCTTAGTTTGGGAAGCTGCAGGCCCTGTACTTCCTATAAAATCAGATATATTTATCCCTCTCAGGTCCCTGAGGTGGTTGAAGAACAGATAGCTAGAGTCTCATAATTAAATTTTGAGTTGCTTAGGAGTCAAGAGAGTGTTATACATCTAAGAAGATACTTTTAAAATTGTGTTGCAATTTAGTATGAATGTTTAGTTAGATATAGAACTTTAAACTCATGGAGATGTTTAGATAGTAGAATGTTAAAGTCAGGTACCAAATACATATGGACTGGTCATTGGGAATGTACATTAAGCCATATAACCCTCATAACTGTGGCCTAATTACCTCTGTTGTACTGTATTGTATTTGTTATTATAAGAGAAAGAGCCATTTGTTGGACTGAAAGGGGAAACTGTAGGGCTAGATAAGATATACCTTAAATTTAAAAGAAAAAAAAGGGAAGAGGATGGGGGGTTGAGGGTGGGAGGGTGGGACTGGAGGGGGAATAGGGAGGAGACTGCGATTGAGATGTAACTTGAAGAAATAAAAAATAAAAGAAAAAAATAATATAAGTCTACATAACGTTGTAAGTGCCTACAAAACATGCTTTATTTCAAAACATTTATCACTTTCCTAGGGGTCTTTAGTGCACTTGCAATATGCCAGATGTCCTGTATGTACAAGGGAAGAGTAGTCAATCCAACAGACACAACCTCCAGTGAATACACATTCCTCTGGGAGACCTTCTGAGGTTTTCACTTGAAGCCACTGGAAAATTTTATTGCTATTCATGTGGTCTAACATGGAACCTTAGTCTAAGAAGCTGTGATTCAACATTTGCAGAATAAACAAATGCATTAGATGGCTCTAGTTGCTTATTCATATCCTTTCTAGGTCATATTTCCATAATTGACTATGCAAGAAAAGTTGAAGTTAATATTTATTGCACATGAAATACATTTAAATATGGAATCTAAGAGAAAAGAGAAACCCCTTATATTCTGAGATGTGAAACAAGGATGCAGGGGGTAATGCGAGAGATCATCTGTGTGTTGTGTGTCATATACAGAGTGTTGAAAGGTTGGAAGGAATGAAAAGGAAGGGGGGAGTTTCTAGAATCTGTTGTAATCAAGACACTCTAGGGTGTTCTGGTTGGTTCTAATGTGAACTTGCCACAAATAAAATCACCTAAGTAGAGAACCTCAACTGCAGAACTGTCCCAGTCATCTATCTCTATTGGTGTGGTAAGCCCCTCCCAGTTGTGGGCTTCACCTTCTCTAACAGCTCAGGTAAAAGGGCACTGCAGAGGGCAGAGGGATGATAATTTGCCCTTTGCTTGCTCCACCTTCCTCTTTGCATGCTTGTTGTTGCTGCTGCAGATTGCTTCTCTGATAGCAGAAGCATTTCAATCCGAAGCTTTCATTGTAGATTAAAGACCAGCAGCTCACCAAGAATCTTCTGAGCTTCTCGCACAAAATTGGAACTGCTGAGACACCCTAGCATGACCGAGGACTGAGCAATTGCGAGTTGGCGCTCCCCAATGAGAGCTGTTGTGAGACTACTCCGACTGTTGAGGTACTCAGCCTCAAGGAACACATAGCTACAGAGTCTAGGCACTTGGGTATGACTCTCTGTAGTTATTGCTTTAAAGCTGACTAAATTTAATACATGCACACAAACACACACACACACTCATCCTTAGAGTTCTGTTCTGCTAGAATATACAGACTAACACACACATCTTTAAACATGATGTTGGAATAGAAAAATACTGTTTTGTAAGATACTATGATATTTTCAAATTAATTGATATAAATAATATATATATATAATATTAATATATATATTCATTCAATGCAGTCACAAAGAAGAAAGGGAAGAGGGTAAACAAAGAGAAGTTAGAAGAAAAAAGCCCTCTGCAAAATCACCTCTGAAAGATACAAACTCAGTGTATCAATCTTAGTTATAATTTGTATGTTCGTATTTGTGTAGGGGATTATACGTGCAGGCTTGCGTATGGAGGTTAGAAGGCAATTTATAGGAATCTACAGGAATGGGTTCTCTCCTTTCCCCGTGTGGATCCCATGGATGGAACTCAGTTGTGAAGCTTGGTAGCAGCCATTTTTACCCATGGAGTAATCTCACTGGCTCCATAAGTAAGTTCTAAAGACAAGTTTCTTGTTGCTTGTAAAAATGAGTAGGTATTAAAAAAAAAAAAGACAGTTGCATTTCAAACTCCTGGTTGAATTTTTGGGGTGGGCTATGAAGAAAAAAAAATTATGAACCATTAGAACCTAAGAGGAGGATGCTGAGAGAGGATGAAAATATTTAAAAACAAATTTTTCTAGATTTAAAGCTGTTCTCAACAAAGACCTTTTTTTAAAGTATGAATAACATCCTCTACAAAACAGAGACTTAACATAAAGCAAATGGATATCCAATTGTTTTCTCCTACAATCCTAAAGACTATTGAAATATTTATAGTTGTAGTATTTAGAATGATATTTGCAAGCTACTCTACTGGTATTTCCCTTGTTATGAAATTAATATTTGTCTTTAGCACTCATTTTACTTATTGTTCACTAATGTCAATTATGCAACCTTTCTGTTCTCGATAACAAAATGCCACGGTTAAATGTCCAGCAAAAAGAAAAAATGCTCTAAGCTCTTCTGTCCTTCAATGCAAAGGTGATTATATAAATTATGGGAGAATGAGACTAGATTATTCATTCAAATTCATTACTCATTCCTCATCACCACCCTCCAGCACTCAACACATGGCCCCTATTGTGCATCTTTTCCATGTATGCATATACGCATGTGTGTCTCTGTAAGCTTAGCATTTTCAAGGGTGTTAAAAAGACAGATAGTTGGTTTGCCAATGACCTTTCAGAGCAGTTGCCATTCTGTTAAGCTACTCTAGCTATGGTGAATGTAAATTTGCATGGATGATGCTTTATTGTAGCAAAAATGGTGACCTTGGTTGCTGAAAGCAAGCTGCTTTAGAAACTTTATTCAAAAGGCTATTAAGGGGGTATCCAAGATGGCGGCAGCCGGCACGGACGTATTTTGATTTCGGGGTCAACAGTTACAAGGCGGCAAGTGTTGCAGGACACTGTACAAAGGGCACGACCCCTTCTAAATCTCACCTAGCTACACAGGGACCACGGAAGATGCCTGGGCAGGATGCCCCTTTCAACTCTCGGACATGCTAGGAAGCCTCTGGACCCGGGAATCGGGATAACCCATCCCCCCAAAAGGAGAAATCCCCAGTAAGTTCCAACCTAATACCCAGCCAGCAGATTCAGAAACCACGCAGAGATAATCCCCACCCTGCTGGGCACTCCCAGGTCACACACAGATGATCCAATTATCTGGCAAAAGATTGCGACCCTTGGAAGTGAAGTAGCTCCACTGAAAAGCGCCTTCAGATCCCAGTCTGTGACGTCACTGGCCAGCTTCCAAGACTCGGGAGCGGCAAGGCTATTGGAGCTGAACTGCAGATTTACCCCCTACAGGAACTAAACCCGGGCAAACTGTGAGATATTTGAAACTATGCTATATCGAACTTTTGAACTAGTAAGGGCCCTTCCGGCAGGGAATCAGAGCTTACTTGTGCACAGCTGAATTAATTAGGTCCCCACCTGGGAGGCGAGACTGAATGACTCACCTTATAGGGGTGGACTAAGGGAACTCCTACACCACAGTGCCCCCTTTGGACCCAAGTGCAGAAGACAGTAAAAAAAAAAAAAAAAAAAAACAGAGCGAAATGTCTCCAACAAAAGAAAGCAACGCTATTCCGTCCAGCCTGAACCACCTCACCACAACTGAAAAACATGAAAACGATGACAATTCTACATTATGGAAAGTGATAAAGTCCCTTCAAGAAGAACTTAAAACTATGAAGGAATTCAAAGAAGCCACAATTCTACAAGTCAAAACAACGAATAACATCATTAAAGAGTTCCAAGCCAAGATGACACAGCTTGAACACGAAAAGGATAAAGCAATGAAAGATCTCCAGACAAAAACAAGCAAACTGGAGAAGGAGATGTACAAAACGAGCACTACCATTCAAGACATGAAAATAGAAATGGAAACAATAAAGAAAACACAGTCAGAGTTAAAAGAGGAAATGGAGAATCAAGAGAACAGGAACTACGGATGTGAGTATGAAAAATAGGATGCAAGAGATGGAAGACAGGATCTCAGGCATGGAAGATTCGATGGAAGAAATCAGTACAACATCCAAAGAAAATGAGAAGGCTAAAAAATCTCTCACCCACAACATCCAAGAAATCAAGGACTCAATGAAAAGACAGAACCTAAGAATTATAGGCATAGAGGAAAGAGAAGACTCCCGACTCTATGGTCCAGGAAATATCTTCAAAAAAATCATAGAAGAAAACTTCCCAAACCTAAAGAAAGAGATGCCACTAAAAATCCAAGAGGCTTACAGAACACCAAACAGATTAGATCAGAAAAGAAACTCCTCTCGCCACATAACAATAGAAACTCCAAATGTAGAGAACAAAGAAAGGATATTAAAAGCTGTAAGAGAAAAAGGCCAAGTCACATACAATGGCAGACCCATTAGAATCACACCTGACTTCTCCTCAGAAACTTTAAAAGCTAGAAGGGCCTGGACGGATGTCCTACAAGCCCTGAGAGAACATAGGTGCCCAGCCAGATTACTATACCCAGCAAAACTCTCTATCAACATAGATGGAGAAAACAAGATATTCCATGACAAAATCAAATTCAAACAATATCTCCTCACAAACCCAGCCCTACAGAAGATCCTAGAAGGAAAATTCCAACACAGAGAAGATAACTACACCTAAGAAAACAGAGGAAATAGAAACCTCCACAGCAACTAAACAAAAGAGAAACACAAGACAGCCAGCTATACCAAAATAATGGGAAATAACAACCCCTGGTCAATAATATCCATCAACATCAATGGACTCAACTCACCAATAAAAAGACACAGATTACAGACTGGATCCATAAACAAGACCCATCTTTTTGCTGTATACAAGAAACACACCTCACTATTGAAGATAAACACTATCTCAGAGTAAAGGGTTGGGAAAAGGTTTTCCAAGCAATTGGAACGAGGAAACAAGCTGGAGTAGCCACCCTAATATCAAACAAAATAGACTTTCAATTGAAGTTAATAAAAAAAGACAGAGAAGGGCATTACATACTCATTAAAGGAAATATCCAACAAGAGGAAATCTCAATATTGAACATCTATGCCCCAAATACAAAGGCACCTACATTTATAAAAGAAACGCTTCTAAAACTTAAATCGCCATCGATCCAAACACTTTAATAGTGGGAGACTTCAACACCCCACTCACAACAATGGACAGATCATCAAGACAGAAGCCAAACAGAGAAATAATGAGTCTAACAGAGATCATGAACCAAATGGACCTAACAGATATCTACAGAATATTTCACCCAAACACAACAGAATACACCTTCTTCTCAGCACCTCACGGAACCTTCTCCAAAATCGACCATATAGTTGGACACAAAGATACCCTCAACAGATACAAGAAAATTGAAATAACCCCTTGTATCTTATCAGACCACCATGGAATAAAGCTGGACTTGAATAGCAAAAGAATCAACAGAAAGTCTACACTCACATGGAAATTGAACAACTCTTTACTAGAGGACCACTGGGTCAGGGAAGAAATAAAGAAGGAAATCAAAGACTTCTTAAAATCCAACGAAAATGAAGACAAAACATACCCAAACCTATGGGACACAATGAAAGCTGTGCTACAAGGAAAGTTCATAGCACTAAGTGCCTTCAAAAAGAAAATTGTGACAGCTCATATTAGCGAATTAACAGCTAAACTGGGTGAATTGGAAAAAAAAAGAAACAAACACTCCCAAGAGGAGCAGAAGGCAGGAGATCATCAAACTTATTGCTGAAATCAACAACTTAGAAACAAAAAGAACTATACAAAGAATCAATGAAACCAAGAGTTGGTTCTTCAAGAAAATCAACAAAATAGACAGACCCTTAGCCAAATTAACTAAAAGACAGAGGGAGAAAACACAAATCAATAAAATCAGAAATGAAAAGGGTGAAATAACAACAGACATTGAGGAAATCCAGAGAATATTTGGATCCTACTTTAAAAATCTATACTCCACCAAATTTGAAAACTTAAGTGAAATGGACAATTTTCTTGATAGATTCCACCTACCGAAGCTAAATCAAGATCAGATAAACAGATTAAACAGCCCTATAACTCCTAAGGAAATAGAAACAGTCATAAAAAGTCTCCCAACCAAAAAAAGCCCAGGGCCAGATGGCTTTAGCACGGAATTCTACCGGACCTTCAAAGAGGAACTAACACCAATACTTTTCAAACTCTTTCACAAAATAGAATCTGAAAGAACACTGCCAAACTCATTCTATGAGGCCACTGTCATTCTGATTCCTAAACCACACAAAGACCCAACAAAGAAAGGGATCTTCAGACCAATCTCCCTCATGAACATAGATGCAAAAATACTTAATAAAATACTAGCAAACCGAATTCAAGAACACATCAAAAGTATCATACACCATGATCAAGTAGGCTTCATCCCAAGGATGCAGGGATGGTTCAACATACCAAAATCTATCAACGTCATTCACCATATAAACAAGATGAAAGAAAAAAAAACCACATGATAATCTCGCTAGATGCAGAAAAAGCATTTGACAAAATCCAACACCCCTTCATGCTAAAAGTTCTGGAGAGAACGGGCATACAAGGGCCGTACCTAGAAATAATAAAGGCAATATACAGCAGGCCAGTGGCCAACATCAAAATAAATGGAGAGAAACTTGAAACATTTCCTCTAAACTCAGGGACAAGACAAGGATGTCCACTTTTACCATATCTCTTCAATATAGTACTTGAAGTTCTTGCTAGAGCAATAAGACAACTAAAGGAAATCAATGGGATAAACATCGGAAATGAAGAAGTCAAATTATCCCTATTTGCAGATGATATGATAGTATACATAAGCGACCCCAAAAATTCCACCAGAGAACTCTTACAGCTGATAAACACCTTCAGCAAAGTGGATGGATACAAAATTAATTCAAAAAAATCAGAAGCCCTTCTTTATACAACAAACAAATGGGCTGAGAAAGAAATAAGGGAAACAACCCCCTTCACAATAGCTGCAAACAACATAAAATACCTGGGGGTAACTCTAACCAAGCAAGTAAAGGACCTGTACAACAAGAACTTCAAGCCCTTGAAGAAAGAAATGGAAGAGGCCTTTAGAAGATGGAAAGATCTCCCATGCTCATGGATAGGTAGGATCAACATAATAAAAATGGCCATCCTACCAAAAGCAATATATAGATTCAATGCAATTCGTATTAAAATACCAACACAATTTTTTATAGACTTGGAAAGAGCTAGTCTCAATTTCATATGGAACAAAAAAAAGCCCAGAATAGCTAAATCAATCCTGTACAATAAAAAAACATCTGGAGGTATTACCATCCCAGATTTCAAGCTGTACTACAGAGCAATAGTTGTAAAAACAGCATGGTATTGGTATAGAAACAGACCAGAAGATCTATGGAATCGAATTGAAGATCCAGAAATAGACCCACACACCTATGGCCACCTAATTTTTGACAAAGAAGCCAAAACGGCACAATGGAAGAAGGACAGCATCTTCAACAAATGGTGCTGGTCCAACTGATGTCCATTTGTATAAGAATGAAGTTAGAACCATACTTATCACCTTGTACAAAACTTAAGTCCAAATCGATCAAAGACCTTAACATAAGGCCGGTCACACTAAATCTACTAGAAGATAAAGTGGGAAAAACCCTCGCACTAATTGGCATAGGCGACAACTTCCTGAACAGAACAGTAACAGCTCAGGACTTGAGATCAACAATCAATAAATGGGACCTCATGAAACTGAAAAGCTTCTGTAAGGCAAAGGACACTGTCATTCGAACAAAACGGCAGCCTACAGACTCGGAGAAAATCTTCACCAACCCCACATCTGACAGAGGGCTAATATCCAAAATCTACAAAGATCTCAAGAAATTAAATGCCAAGAAACCAAATAATCCAATCAAAAAATGGGGGACAGAGCTAAATAGAGAATTCACAAAGGAGGAATCCCTAATGGCTGAGATACACTTGAAGAAATGCTCCACATCATTAATCATCAGAGAAATGCAACTCAAGATGACTCTGAGATTCCATATCACACCTGTCAGAATGGCTAGAATCAAAAACTCAAATGACAGCACATGCTGGCGAGGGTGTGGAGAAAGGGGAACCCTACTCCATTGCCGGTGGGAATGCAGGCTTGTGCAACCACTATGGAGGTCAGTCAGGCGATATCTTAGAAAACTTGGAATAGCTCTGCCCCAGGACCCAGCCATACCACTTCTGGGTATACACCCAAATGCCTCTTTATGGAATCATAAGAAAGTTTCCTCATCTATGTTTATAGCAGCCTTATTTGTAATAGCTAGAAACTGGAAACAACCCAGATGTCCCTCAACCAAAGAATGGGTTAAAAAGCTGTGGTACATCTACACAATGGAATATTATTCAGCTATCAGGAACAATGAAATTATGCAATTTGCAGCCAAATGGATGGAACTAGAAAAGCTCATCCTGAGTGAAATAACCCAGACTCAGAAGGACACATATGGCATCTATTCACTTATAGTAGGATTCTAGCTATATAGTAGAAGGTATCAGTACTACAACTAACACACCAAAGGAAACTTGGACATAGACTTCTTATTTTTAATTTTTATTTTTTATATATTAGTTATATTTTTCTATTTTTTAGTCTTTTTTATCTATTGTATGCTTATTTATTTGTTTGTTTAGTAGTTCTCTCTCCCAGGCAACAAGACACTTTTCACTGATGGTACTGCTTCGTAGATCCCCAATGAATGAAGAGGCTCTTGGCCCTCATACGACCTCTCAACTGAGATGAGGGACTGTTATATAAGGACACCCCACCCCAGAGAAATGGGATGGAAGGGTTAGGAGGTAAAGAAAAAAATGAAATGGGATGTTTCGGCCTTTTACTACTAATTTTCATAAACTGTTTAGGATAATTAAGAAATGCAAACTAATGGTTATGCAAGCTGGTCATTCTGTTAGGTACTATGACAGCCTATTATAGTTACTTGCTAAGCTAATCAGAAATAAACCTGCTAAGAGACAAGCAACATCTGCTTACCCTAATATAAGAGATAGATAGTGCCACTTCAAAAACCTCAAGAGATTTGCAGAATATGGCATTCAAAGATGTTTTCTTAACTTTAGATTTTTTTATATCAAGACATATCAACTCCTGACAGCACCCCCTATTCTCCTCCAAGTAGAAGATGAACATCGAAGAATCTCCAGTGGGAGATGATTGAATTAGTCGCAAGCCTATCTCTTCGTAGGAAAAGCCCCGTGCTCCAACTGTAGACAGAATGCTGTCCAAAAGGGACAAAACCTGGAAGCAGGTGAGTGGACAGCCTAGCTCTGCCAAGACAGGGTAGGTAAGTCCTTCATAACCCCTGCTCTACAATCAATGTCTGTCAGAGAAGCGGGGCCAAATGACTGAAGATCGATGCTGTAATTTATGGAGAGAAAATGGGAACTGTCCAGGCAGCCACTGGTATGTCATTTCTTAGTTTGGGAAGCTGCAGACCCTGTACTTCCTATAAAATCAGATATATTTATCCCTCTCAGGTCTCTGAGGTGATTGAAGAACAGAAAGATAGAGTCTCATAATTAAATTTTGAGTTGTTTAGGAATCAAGAGAGTGTTATACATCTAAGAAGTAACTTTAAAATTGTGTTGCAATTAGTATGAATGTTGAGTCAGATATAGAACTTTAAACTCATGGAGATAGTAGAATGTTAAAGTCAGGTACCAAATACATATGGACTGGTCATTGGGAATGTACGTTAAGCCATATAACCCTCATAACTGTGGCCTAATTACCTCTGTTGTACTGTATTGTATTTATTATTATAAGAGAAAGAGTCATTTGTTGGACTGAAAGGGGAAACTGTAGAGGGAAATAAAATATACCTTAAACTTAAAAGAAAAAAAAAGGGAAGAGGATGGGGGGTTGAGGGTCGGAGGGTGGGACTGGAGGGGGAATAGGGAGGGGACTGCGATTGAGATGTAACTTGAAGAAATAAAAAATAAAGGGAAAAAAGGCTATTAGATGGTGAAATTTTTATATGTTTTCATTTCGTGGTATCCAGAGTGCCTTGCACAATCAATACACAAATAACTGTATTCCACTCTTTAAAGCAGCATTTCTAACAGAAATTAAAAGGCAAGTGAGATTGGCCTATTCCTTTAGTTTTCAAGTAAGGATCACAGGATCAGAATGGGGCACGGTCCATGTTGTGACATTACTCTTACACTTAACAGTTTTGAGACCTTGGAGACTAGGATTCTTTGCTGTTCACTGTTCAGAGTACCCTGAGTTTTTAATGAAGTTAAATTGAGATAATAAAATAGAAAGAAACCAGATCTAAAGCTATCAAGGCAAAACACAAAGCATCATCTGCGTGTTAGTCGGGTTGGTTCGTTTTCTGTCTCTAAACCTGGAACTTTGCGGGTAGGAAGGCTGGATGACCACTACCCCAAGTATAACTTGACTGTCTTGAAATATCCTGGGGTAGGAAAAAAAGGCTGTGGGTTTCATCTTACACAAATGCAGATCCAGGAAGCACAAACAACATATACTTTATATAATGTAATGCTTAAGACTGTAGAATCAACATACTTCAGGCTGTGCTGACTCAATGCATTCAGCCTGCTGCCTTGCTTTATAAACAACTGGCCAAATAATTGCACTGGCTGATTTGGCCTCCCCGGTGAATTTGTTGATTTATGGAACTGATTAGTGGTCTGAGGCTTGGAGACTGAGATTTTTCTTCTAAGCATGGCCTGACAACGCAGACTGTGGATTTCCAGTCTGATGAAAATGAGCAACATGGTGATCTCTTTCTTTGACAAAAAGCCAGCAAGTATGTACAACAGAACCACTGAGAGGGGCATCCTTTGGTTGTTAATAAAGAGACTACTGTGTCATACCATATCACCCTCTCCATGATACTTCAGAAATGTTGGGAAAACCCTGTGTAATTAACAAGTCAATTCAATGTGAGTCTTCCCCCCCACCCCTTTAGGATGAAAAATGAAGCACATCACTATCGATAATGGAAGCAAATGCCTGTCATCACTCATCCTCAGCAGCCAATTTGTCTTACACAGAGGACTTGTCTCCCAGCCTGTTTGGAGAATTCATTGAACAACACAGGTGTCGGTCCACAAGATCAATGGGCAAGGCAAAGCATCCAAGAATCTTGCACCCTGTAGAGCTTTTGCAATGATATCTCCCACAAATCTTCCACTCAATGCCACAGCCAATATTGGTATTGTTTCCTATTAGGCTTATTCATTAATGCAGCATGCACAGTCCAGACGCCAAGCAACTTACAATGGAGTGGTGAAAAAGACATGTGTGAACCTTGTCATCATGGGCATTAGTTTGAAGTGTTAAAAAAATAATAATTTCATATGTGCCCATCTTTACAGACCAGTAAGTAGAAGTGCAAAAATGTGGGTTTCCCAGGATCATAAAGGGGGCCAACAAACAAACTGATTTGAAACCAAATCCTGGGGCTAAAAGTGATACTGCTATTCTTAAATAAGAGGCAAGTTAAGCAATCAGAATTCAAATAGTTGTAAAGATAGAGAAACAGATCAATGGTGAACAAAATTGGAAGCTTGAAACAGAAATTTCTGAGCATCTGAAATATTCCACCTATCCAAAGTAGGAACCTTCAGCTCTTACAATCACACAGAGGAACTACAAGCCACCTTACTTGAGTAAACTAGTTTAAACATTCTAGAAATAGACTGGAAGACTCACTGACATGTTACCACACACAAAAAAAATATGTGTCTGTCTCATTCTAAAACTATTAGAAGTGCCATAGAAATAAATACAGTGAGGTAAAACATTTATAAATGAAGGGATTAAAAGGGATTTTAAAACCAAATGCTGATTTCTTCCTTATTATTCTACCTAAAAGCTCCTCCTTACTCTAAGGCTACAATGTTTCCAAAGTCCTGCACTCCGCTCTCTCTCTCACTCTCACTGTCTTGCAATTGCCAGTAACTTTCCCTGACTCTCATTGTTTTCCACAACAATTTGACACTCCCCTAAATGTAATCTGAGCCACTTTGAAACATGGCTCTCCAACTCCTCCACACAATCTCTTTCCAAACTAGCAACTCATTTTTCTCCAACATGCCAGAAGCTTTCTCCACCAAGTGATGTCCTGCTTCCTTATCTGAAACTTGATTTTTCTAATCTTAGCTTATGTGTCCTGTTCCAATTATTCAAGATTCAATTTAAAACTAACCTCAGCTGAATCTGTGGCTTTGGGGAATCTCTGATCTCTAAAATTTCACGGTTCCTCTGATCACCCCACCACATAGTACCAGAGGTGTCTTGTACCATTTTGTTTTTACTTACAAAACAAACCTTTTCTACTGCTCTGAGCACTGGAAGGAGTTGTATCAAATTCTTTTGTGTTGTCCCATAACCAGAAGGCTGTTAGCCCTCAGTACATTGGTACAGATGAAAGTGGGTTACCCATGTGATAGCCATGGTAAGTCAGCCACTAGAGGAAGGTGTCTGAGGCCAGGAAAGTTAGTGTTGTGGGAATTTAGTGGTGCCTTCTAGGCACACAGGAGGATCACTTGTTATAGACATTTCCAGCTTCATAACCTACTTTTAAAATGAAATATTGTGAAAATACTCCAGGAGAGAACGCCATGATGTCCCTGAACTTTCAGCCAATTCAAACTTTTAGATGAAGTTGTACAATAAAATAATGCAAATTTGGAATGCAGACTTCAAAAGTGAAATCCCATTAAATAAAAGGAAAAAAAATCTCTGTGATGGAAAAATCAATACTCTTTAACTCTGCAAGCGATTCTATTGTGCATGAATGTTGAAAAGTAATTTTGGATTCAAGAGACTAAGGTTTGAGCAAGCTCCCTGGGAATGCTGATCTTTCCAGACCTTACCAGCCACTGATCAACACTCCTAACGTACTCAGTGGACATCATCTGCATTGCTTGGAGTTTTGTGAAAATGCAAAACTTGGGAAAAGCAAAACCTCCATCCAAGATTCCTGGGACCAAAACCTACATTTTAAGCAGCTACCTTTGAAGGCATATGTATACACTTGAGGCTGGAGAAGTTCTTCACGACAGCAATGCCACACAGTGTGAGAACTTGGTATAAAAGTGACAACCCCAAGCCTGGCCCCAACCCTCTAATCAGGATCAAAGTGTGAACCTGGTGTAGACATGATGGCCGTCACCACTCCCACCCCCAAACCTGGCCCCAACCTTCTAATCAGGATCAAAGTATGAACCTGGTATAGACATGACTGATGTCACCAACACATCCCAGCCTTCTGATCAGAAGCTCAGGGACAGACTCAGCAGGGTTGTCTTCCAGACAGAGGCAAGTATTAATATATAGAAAACAACGAAGAATGAATCATTGCCCTTATACATAACTGCACTTTATTTGAGGTGGATCTCAAATTCATTAGGTGGCTAGATGACCTTAGATTTCTGAATCTTCCTCCCTCTACTTGCAAATTGCTGAAATTAAAGGTGTGTGCCACCAAACCATGTTTTGGTGTTATGTGATGCTGGGATCCAAGCCCAGGGCTTCTTCCATGGCTATGTGAGCGCTCTGCTGACTCAGCTGCATGCCAAAATCCATAATCTAGGTTATTTATAAGGAGCATTGTCTCCAGAGTTCTAACCTTAGAGCTTTTGATTGCATTATTCTAGAGGAAACTGGGATAGCACTTGAAGCCATTGTTCAAGAGCATTAGAATACATAACAGGGCAGGAGCTATGATCTTTTTCACAGGAACTGTAGGTATTTACCTCCTCAAATCATCAATCATTGAGGACCAAGAAGTGATAATTCCAATGTCCCCTAAGGGAACTCCCCAGATTGGAGTGACACTTCAAATTCAGTCGTTTGTCCATTTTTTCCCCAAACTAAACCATTCCCTTCTAGAGAGAGAAGTCTCCTAAGACTCAGGAAGCTATAAAACCCATACGCAGTTCAGGAAACTTATGAAACTGGTAAGACCCGAGAACCTCGAGAGTCACAGACTCACGAGTCTGTGCTGCAAAGTTATGTAAGCAGCAAGCAACTGCTGAAGCTTAGGAGAGGACACTCTTCAGTGGAGAGGCCTATAAAGTGGTCAAGACGTTTCCTGGATACAGCTTTCATGCATTATTATTTATTCTGGGGTGGACACATTGGTGATGCAGCTGTCTTTGAGTCACTCATGCCCCAACTCACAGTAAATCCCTAGCCCATGCCTCTGTAAGCAATCCTGAACTATGTTTCCGTAAGTAATAATAATAACATTATTATTACCACAATAAATTCATTAGTTCAACAAATTAGAGTTGGGTAAAATACTTTGGCTTCTTGTTGGCATCCTATCATAGGTAAACAGACCTTTTATCAAAATTTCCCAAGAAAATCCATGCAATACACATTCAATTACACTTTGATTGATTTTCCCAATGATGAGAGGGTTAGGTCTAGAACTTAGAGAATGACTCAAATCTTCCATTTCCCCTGAAATTACTGCTGATTACACTATGGCAGGCATAGGTTTCTCTAAAAAGGAGCAAATACTTCTATGAATGTTATCAGTGGCCCCCCCACACACATTTCCAGAAACTTTGGCTTCAAGGTGCCAACCTTTCCAGTTCACACAACTGGTAAATGGAGAGGGTCCTATGCTATCCACAATTGTCACTCAACTCTTGCAGATCTTCTCCATTAACTGGAGTATGGAAAGTGAGCTTAGGCACATGCTGAAGAAACGTTAAGAGTGATGGCTTATGTCATTCCTAAAGAAGAGGTGGCAGGTAGAAGCTGTCCAGAATATTTGGAAATATTCTGATGAAATACTGTGAAGTGGGTTTAATACGCTGTGCAGACATAGGGTAACATGCGTCAGTGTTCCGTATTTCATCTCTGTGTCAGAAGAAGCAGTTTACGAAGAGTAACCACACTAAATCTCGACTGAATGCCTGCTTGGTACCACTCTATATGGTATGCTGGAAAATGTGTGAAAATATACACACACACACATTCACACACACACACACACACACACACACACACACACACACACACACAC
>CAJQZJ010031819.1:6007249-6030900 GCA_907164525.1 Lophiomys imhausi
TCCAGTTCCCAGAGAATATCTACTATGCATAACAGACCATTGTAAATACAATAAAGGATTATCTTTTGGTGAATAAGATAAAAAATAAAGAAATAACAACATATATGCTACATAGCCATGGAACTTAAGAGCAGGAGTAAAATGGACGCTAGTTTGGATCTGACATAGCCTCCAAAGCCCATGCGTTTAAGGCAAGATCCACATCTTGACATCATGGTGCACCTTTAATAAACATGTGACTTAGATGACGTAAGTAAGTACACTGCCTATAAAAGCCTCATAACCATAATAAAATTGATGACAGAATGTAAAATATATATGATAATGCTCTCATTTTTTAAAAGCTTAAAAATATGCTAAATGATATGAAGAGTGGTTTAAGCATACAGTTAAAAAGGAAACTTTTTTGTTTATTGATTACTTCAAGTTACATCTCCATCACAGTGCCCTCCTTCCACCCCTCCCAGTTCCACCCATCCCACTCCTCCCACTCCTCCAATATAGAGTGACCCTATATATCAGCCCCTCTCAGTTCAACAGTCATATGAGGGCTAAGAGCTTCCTCTTGCACTGAGGCCAACATGGTAGCACCCCTGGGGAAAATTGCCCCATTAATAGGTAACAAAGTCTATGTTCCTGATCCTTTTGGTGTGTTGGTTATAGTATAGTTATCCTGTACTATATGGCTAAAATCCAATTACAAGTGAGTAGAGGCCATGTGTATCCTTCTGAGTCTGGGTTAGCTCACTCAGGATGAGCTTTTCTAGTTCCATCCATTTGACTGTGAATTGCATGATTTCCTTGTTTCTGATAGCTGAGTAGTACTCCATCGTGTAGATGTACCACAATATTTTTATCCATTCGTCGGCTGAGTGACATCCGGGTTGTTTCCAGTTTCTAGCTTTTACAAATAAGGCTGCTATGAACATAGATGATGTTCACTATTGTACATTACACGTACAGTTAAAAAAAACATATGTTGGTAAACTGTCATGTGTTGTTTGATCTCACTGAGCAGCTGGCTCAGGAAGTGTGATTGTTCAACTTTAGACCCCAAGCATGTTCGTCTCAGTGTCCTCCAAGGCCCCCTGCTGGAACGGGCTACTCCCTCCCTCTATGAGAAGGAAGGGAGAGAACAGGCCATCCAAGAGTGTGAGCATCGTGTCCTTGAGATCAGCTGGAAGGTGAACCATCTCCAACAGAGGTCACTATTGCTTATCTCATGATGTAAGAGCTCCTACAGTGGCTAAGAGAAACCAGAAGTTCAGTCTTGAACAGTTCATCCAGGGAACAAAAACTCAAACCAGAGCCCAAATTGACTGCGTCAACTTCCCAGTTTCTGTGGGATATTGTGAGCTCCTGATTGATGATGCTATCTCTCTATAAGTTGTTATTTGTTGCTGTTTGTTCTCTTTAGTATTTCTTATTTACTTTATTCTTTATTATTGAGAGTTTTATACAGGTATAAAAAGAAATATGATGTGTCAAACCCCAGTTTCTCTCCCCTACTACTCCCGTATGTATCCCTCTCAATTTCTTTTTTTTTTTTCCTCTTTCATTTGGAAGTCTCAATCAAGTGGACCCTCTACTCTGTGAGACACTTGATTTTCCTAGAACCCCAACAGAATAACTCAGTGAGGCCTTCCTTGTTGATTTCTGTTTGATATTTCACTGATACTTTGCTGTCTGTCTGTCTATATAGCTATCTGTCTATCACTTGCTATTTATTCTTTTATTTTGGCTATATGGCTTGCTTAGAGATTGATTCTGTCCTCATCAGTTTATAAGTTTTTCATTTAGCTAGTTTTCATTTTTAATGCTTTCTTACTTGTATACAACGAATTATCCCCCCTTACTACTTTGTCTTATCTCCCTCCCAATCTTTCTGATCCCCTCTTCCTTCCCATCTGGCACCCCTTCTACTTCCTTGTTATTTTTGTGCACCTCTCTTGTGGCCATGGCTGCTGTGTGTTCATGTTTACCATGGCCTTGTCACATCCAGGAAGACAGCATTTTAAAGGACTCCTCCAGCTCTCTCAATCCTGCCACCACCTCTTCCAAGATGTCCCCAGGAGCTCAGGATGGGTAGCATAAAGGGACCTATTAATTTTTCCATTTTTAAAATGTCCTATGGGTGGTGCTGAAGCAGATGCTGCTGTCCTCTCTAGTCACCTCTTCTGTTAAACATCAAACTGACATCTAGAGATAGCCCACAATGAACAGGAGTGTCACAGCTGCGCAGTTCCCTAGCTCTGTTGTATGTGTGGCCCACCCACCCAGACGTTCAAGTGCAGAGGCAACAGATGGCAGTCATATACAGGGAATATGGGCTCTTCATTCTTCTCACTTGAATTGAAAACTTGAACCCCTTAGAGAATGCATTCATAGAAATACAAATTAACAGTGCAAAGCACAATGAACCAATCAACCACTTTGCCAGAAACTGAGAGAAGAGTGGAATGAGATTCTTCATAATAAGATCTTTTCTTTACTGAAATTCATATTTTCTAATGTACAATATTAAGTAAACAAAGAAAGTTCAAAAGGGGTGGACAGGAACATTTCAGTGCTGTAAGCGTTTGGAACCTTGCCTCAAATGTTATTGTTAATTTGAGAGTTACAGCACTATAGAACATTAGATTTCTCAATTACCTATTGACATGTGAGAGGAATTTTAGTGTGGTGACAAAATCATTTTGATCAGAATCAAAATTCATTGGATGGATATTTAATGGGCATATACTATGTGTCTCTGCCTTTTCTCGTTCTCCTTTTAGGCACAGTCTCAATGTAGTCCAGGCTGCCCTTAAATTCAGCCTAGGATAACACTGAACTTCTGACTTTTCTGCCTTTTCTCTCTAAAACTTGATTATACGCACACACCTACCACGCTGAATTCATTCATTCTGAATAGCACTACAGACCTAGCAATAAACATGGACAAAAAACAATATGGCACCCTGAGCAACTGTAGGACACTAGGAATTTGGTCTGAGGCACCTGTATGATTGTGGAGAAGTTGAGGATTATGGGAGCTATTATTCTCCCCTCTGAATCATTTGTTATGTTACCGAAATCCAAATATATTCTCTCAGGCCTTGATAGACTGCATTTGCTTTTGAACTTGTCAACTCTAGTATTTAAAAATTAGTTCTGGGAGATTTTTAAATAATCTTTTATATTTGTAACTTTTATTTCAAAACTGTTTCTAAAGTTCAAGTTAGAGCTACCAGACCTCATTAATTTATTTCTATTATATATACGGTGATTCATCATGATGATATTCAGATTTTGGACTTAAAAAAAATGAAATCACACACACAGGCTCGCGCAAGCCTGTGTGTGTGTGTGTGTGTGTGTGTGTGTGTGTGTGTGTGTGTGTGTGTGTATGTTTTCAGTGTTTGCCTATAAAAGTAGTGTTTACCAACAAAAATTGGGCTCTGAGAATTGTAACTTGTTTATCACTTGGGTCCAAGATTTAAATACCACCTTGTGTTAGAAGGTCTGTATTATTTCTGTGAGCATTTATCCGCCTGACCAAAAGACAGAGAGAGAGAGAGAGAATAAACACTCCTGTGAGAAGGTATTCTCACATTCTCATCTAATGACTGCTGGAAGTTTTTTAAGCCTCCTACCTTCTCACTGAGGGCATAGACTCTCTAAAAAGGGACTTTTTATTTTTTTTTCTGTAGAGAATATGAGAAGAATGCTGCAAGTAGTATAAAGGGGGAAAGACTAGCTCTCTAAGCATCAAATAGTCCAAAAAGCACCGTGGCTTTGTTGGGCCACACATTCACTTTTCACTGCATTGCAAGTAGCTGGTGTTCCTTACTGTAGTCACTGTTTTCGTCCTTGGTCCCATCAATGGTACCATCTGGATGCATCTGCAGGAAATATCCCTGCTGGCTGAATAACCTTGTCACGATCCCTTTTAGCTGGGGTTCTGCAAGACAAGATGAAATAATTATTCGCTTTTTAAAATTTTGTTTATAAAAATGCATACTTGCAACTTGTTAAAAACATTCTGTAAGTAAGTGCATAAATGCCCATGTCATAAATATTGAAATTAGCATTTGGAAAGGGGGAGTCATTTCAGTGTAATAGCTGTGCTGTTCTTCCTAGAGGCAGAACCATAATACTTTGAAACAGTATGTCATGTATAAGTAAGTATTAAGGCTAATTATAGTTAGAAATATACACATGTTAAAAAGTGAATTGTTGCCCCCTCTTCTGCATATGATATCTTTCTGCAAGATGCCCTCAACTTTATGGTTATATTCCAGAATCATTGAAAAGGCAAAAATGCCATGATAATCCCCAAGTTTCCTGGTGTCATAATTAGGGTCTGGAAGACTTTCTTTTCTGCTGGATGTCAAGTACCTGTCTGAAGCTCTTGGGGTATGAAAAATTCTGGTCAAGTTCATCCAGAAAGAACTACAGGTAAAAGAAAAACTATGAGGGAATGATACTGTCAAAGTTACCAACCCTTCACCACAGGTGGGCCTAGCAAAACTCACTTCATACATATAAAGCAAAACAGAACAAATCATCCAACCAATAAGCAAAAAAAAAAAAACTCATCATAAGCATTTCTTTAAAGAAAATTAAACCATAAATGGTCCTCACTTTAAAACATTTTTACATAATTAAACCATCAAAATTCTTTGTACAGCACATTTATATTTCTGTGCATCAGCTAATATAAATATTTACAGCTTTCTCATTGCAGTGGTACCTATAGCAACAGGCTGCTTCCTACAGCATTGCCACCCTTCCATCTCTAGTGCTGGATAAAAATTATCTTAGGATATTTACAGCTCTAATTATTTCGTAAAACTTAAGAATACTGTCTCTGCTGGTAGAAACTGAGGCAAATGATAGAAACCATATAACTGTTTGAAGTCAAGGATGGTGTCAAGGGAAAGATAGTCCCTGAATTTACACCTATCAGCCTCGGCCTATGTGTTTACTCAACCAATATTAGTTAGGAATTCACTTTTTATCTCTTTCTGTGAATACACCCGGTAAATGGAAAACTTCAATGATGTTTATTTCTAACAAGGACCCGGTATATGACTTGATGGCCACAATTTGGAAATACAGGGCAATGTTTGTGGCATCAAAAGTATCCTAAGAAACAAAAGACATACAAAGAAAACTGGAAATTAGAAACAAGAGGTAAATACAGAACCAAATTTGAAGATCTAAATTTTCTTATCAATACAATCTGGAAGTCAAGCTAAGTGGGCTTTGGGTCCTTTCTATAATTTGCTTCTGGCCACATTAGAGTGTTGTTCACGCAATGCTTGTTCTCCATGGATCCACTGAATCCCACATGCATACCAAGCCTATATCACAGACATACAAGCTATGTCATAGCTACAAGACTTTGTCCATCTGCAATGAGGCTGCATGACTGGGAAAATGCTTTGGTGTGGCTCACTCAGCTCTTTGTATGAATGAGTGCACAAGACCCATCAGGGAACCCCAGTTTTCTTGGCCTCCTGGGCAGACAATATGTCATCTGAGTCTCAGGTTTCTCATCTTGGTATTTTTTTTTTTACTCAGACCGAAACCACTGAAAATGTCAAATGAATAACTGTGGCAGTATGAACCAGAAAACTCCAAAAATCTATAAATCCTAATCAATGAATAAAGTTTCAACTATGAAAATCAAGGAAGCCACAAGGGTGAAGAAGGTACTGTAAGAGCAGATTTCATGCCTCCTGGGGCTGCTCTTGCAAAATACTGGTTGAACTCATGAAGGCAGAATGTAAACAGCAAGCTGAGTCTAGACAGGAGATAGAAAATGACAGAAGGAAAGGGACAATGATCTCTCAATCCATGCCTTTCTGATAAGCTTAAGGTCACTTTACAAAGTCCTGTCGTTTTTGGTAATGAGATGCAATTACTCATTAGAACCTGCAAATTATTGTTTGTTTTCTTATGCTCCTCTTTCTCCTTCTCGTGTGCAATTAAACACTGCTTTTGCCATGGTGACATTATCCCCCTGTTGGGACTCTGGGGACCCAGGTTGGTAACTCCTGTTCAGAATAATGAGCACAAGACCTTCACACCACTTCCCTGTGCCAAGAGCAGTGAAGAGTGAGACATGGATCTGAGTCTTAATTACGTGATGATCTAAAAACACAAATGTCCTGCACACAGAGACTTCACCGGAGACCAGCGCATCTATTGGGCATGCCCAAAGTCCAGTGCAGGCCACTTTAAGTTGTGAAGCCCACCTGTAAAGCAGTACCCCATTCTGTTATCTCAATCCTTACCAGCCTTTCTAGGCTCCAGACAAAAGTAGACCCTCCAGAAAGGTTGGCCAGTGTACGTGAGGGATTTGTGTGAGGGGAGTATCTTGCGATATTTGAAAGAGATAGTAAATAACCTAAGCCTACATTTCAGTATATAAAGCACCCTGTGCATATTTTAAAACATAGATATTCTTCACCAGTCTCTGTTTAGGAACCTAAGAGATAGAGGGCAGAGTGGTAGCAGAAGCTTGTGCTATCCCTCATGGTGCACCTGGCCTAATGCATGGAACATACACTACACTAATGTGGGGGACTATTAAGTGAGTGAAACAGTGTGGCATGATGAGCTCCAGAAGCAAGGACTAATTCTGTCTACATTAGACAAAGACACCACTGCCACTTGACAAAGGAACTCCTCCCCAGGGCATGTGTATATTCATGTGTGTAGGGATGCATGTGCATATATATGTGTGCATATGCTCACATGTATGAAAATGTTGTGTGAGGGGGGAAGACAGACAGATAGATAGATAGATAGATAGATAGATAGATAGATAGATAGACAGATAGATAGATGGACAGATAGACAGATGGATAGATAGATACAGACATACAGACATTCAGACAGTCAGAGTCAGACAGACAGACAGTGGGTAGTAGGGAGGCCAAAAGACAACTTCAAGTATTGTTTCTCAGGCACCACCTGCCTTCATCTTTTCTTGAGACAGAGACTCTCACTGGCCTGTATATTCTAAGTAGGTTATGCTGCCCAGCCAGCCAATGAGCTCCAGAAAGTCACCTGTGACTACTTCTCCAGTGCATGCTACAACCCTCAGCATTTTCTACTTGGGCTCTGGGGCTAAGCCAGCTCCACAACCTATGAAGAGAATTTCCATCTGAAAACAAAATGAAACAAACAAGGAAACCAACCATGAACACAGGCATTCCAAACAGAAAACACAGCAAGCAGACTCTGCCAATGATGAGTCCAGGAGAGACAAAACACAGAGTGTAAGTTCTCAAACACTGACCTGCAAGTTAGAATGCCCAAAAAATGTTCATGGATCAAGAGTAAATTTAATAAAATAATGAAATTTAGTAAGATGTTGAAATAAATTTTATTAAGTTCTTCATAGTTTAAACAACTTTTAGACTGAGAAATGTGTTATTCTATTTTTTTCTGTTGTTTAATAAACTGGTGGCCAAATTATTTAATGCCAACAGAAGGATTAGTTTGTTACCTTTTATACTCTAGAGTGGAGTGGCAATACTGCTAGTATTTTGCTCAAATCTATTTCCTCCTTCTCCTGGGCACCCAGCTCGACCATATGTCCTAGCCTCCCTTGCAATTAGGTTTGGCAGATGAAAGGGTGTCATATGGAATGTAAGTGGAAGTGATATGTGCCATTTTCAGGCCAAGGCTTTCAAAGCAAACATTCTCTTCCACGTTCTCTCTGGATTAAGATGGCTGAGACCTAAGGAGATGCTCGAGCAACAGAATGAAAGAATGCTGTGCCCTGAATAATCAGTAGAGAAAAGAAAATAGTCCCATCTTGGGCAATGAGGTAAATAATAAACAGATTTCCATTGACTCAATGTGATGGCTTTATTCTAGTGAAAGGACGGGAGTGATTTACTGAAACATGACAAAGTTGTGCCTCAGCCCGGTGACCATGGATTATCACCGACAGTAATGAATCATGCTGGTAGCGTGCATCCTTGGTATGATAGGTTGAGATGCCCCCTCTAACTGTGAACGAAACACAAAGCAGATCGCAGCCCATGGGCACACAAAACACTTGACTCAAACCCCTCAAAACTGTCAAGGTCATCAATGAAAAGGAAACAGAAAATGTGACGGACAAGACAAGAGAAAGAATGACAACTTTGGAGCTGAACAATCAGTAGGGCTTAAACTGACAGAAGCTAAAAGGCACGGTGACACGTGGCTGTGATCAGAGCGCAGGGGGTGGCAGGAGGGTCACAAGTGTTAGGTAACTCTGCCAAATAGAAAGAGAGAGAGAGAGAGAAAGAAGGAAGGAAGGAGAAACTGAGGGATGAAAGGAGGAAGATCTGAATAAAGTTTAGATTTCACTGTATCATAATGTATTGAAATTCTTAATTGTGACAAATGTCTCAGAATACTATAGGACTTTAATAAGGAAAACGTGTGTAAAACATATGGAAACTATACTACTATAAATTTTCAATCAAAAACTATTACAAAAATAGGAAGGTGCAGGGATGCAGATCTATAATCCCAGCACTTGGGAAGTGGAAGCAGGAGGGTCCATCAGGAGTTCAAAGCCACCCTCATAATGAATTCAAAGGCAGCCTGAGCTACATAAGACTGCCGAGAGAGAGAGAGAGAGAGAGAGAGAGAGAGAGAGAGACAGAGAGAGAGAGAGAGAACAGTATTATCAAATACACAAAAAGGTTGTCACAGTATAAACTATAGAAAATGAAGAAAAAATGTCATTCTCTGAGTCATGCAACAGGCCTGGTGAAGACAGAGTTAAAGGACAGACAGGATCCCATGCATAACATGCCATCTTTCTTGGTAACAGTTTGGTTTTAACGAAATGTTTGATTTCAAGCATATTCTTAAAAATATGATACCCGAGGAAGCTTTCTAGATATTCCTGATGGGTTGACAGGCAATGCTATTCAGCTATTCAGTTGTCTAGGAGAGTGCAGTGAACCGAGGCAGAGATAGGGTCCGGGACCTGCGCATACAGCTTAGGATGAAGAGCAGACTGCACAACATAAACTATGTCTTAGAACTTGGAAGCACGTGGCCTCTGATGTTTTCCTCATCGCTTCCTGGTCTGTTCTTAGTTCTTTGATCAGTATTTATGTTTGTGTGGCCTAGTCTACATAGCCCAGGCTGCTCTCAGACTCAAGCAACAAGCCTGTCTCAGTTTCCGTAGTGATGGGCTTACAGGGGTGAGTCCCCACAGGCAGATCTTACATCATTGTCAAGATTAAAGATAATTAAGCAACAAACAAACTGAGGCCCAGGAGCAAATGTATTGTCACTAAGATCATCCAACTGCCACAGAGCCGAGTGACCACAAACATTCATGTCCTATATAAGCTGCATCCTTTTTATCCCAAAGAGCAGACAACACATACACCTTATCTTGAGCACACAGTGGGCATGAAGAACTAGAGAGGATAAAAGAGAGACAAGGTTGGGGAGAAGGGTCCAGAAGGCAGGGCAAAGTGGAACTGTCTAGCTGTGTATTACTTACTGAAGTCCCAGTCGATCACTGAAAAGTAAGGGAGAAGAATATTTGACCCACACAGTAGAGAGTTGTATATGTGTTTCTTTTTTAATGTCTCTAATAAACCTTATTCCACTGACTTTATTTTATTTATTTCACTGTTGATCTATGAAAATCTGTTGAGAGTAGGTACTTGTATGTGGGACTTGAGAATGACAGTAGGTAAAGAAATAAAAAAAATGTGCATACTCTTTGGATACATACTTTGATACTAAAATTAGGTTGTATTTAGATAGGACCAACTTATCAATATGTGTCCCCCAAATTAGCAAATGTGCTTCCATTGAACTCTAAAATTAAAATAAAATGAAACTTAGGACCATAATGCAGAGACTATGAGGCTGAGTGGAGCTGGAGGTTTGACAGTTCTCATTTTCTTCCAAGTGGTCATACTTTGAGCCTGTTTCCCTCATAGCGGATGCTCCTCTGCACTGTCCTGGTGATTCCACTAAGCCTGTATTTATTGCTGATAAAAAGCGAATGTGTCACTTACTGTCTTCTCATTTTATAGGTAAGATTACTGACCCATCCCCCAAAAAAGATGTTCTGTAGTTTAAATCTTGAAGTGGATTGGGCTCATGGACCGAAGGTCCCACCACTCTGTAGCACTGTTGGGTTGGTTACTTTAAAAGGGGCCAGGAAAACAGGACCACGTCCAGAAGAAAGCAAGCAAAGCAAGGAGGGTTCAAAGAACTATTTTGTGAAGACTGGCTGAGTGCATCCTGAAGAAGCAGGTAATTGGGGCACTTCAGGACTGCCTCCATACTACAGAAAGCACACACAAATGATAAGCAGCCAATTTGGTGAGGACCTCCACAGGGTCAGCACCAGGGCTAAGGGGTGGAAGCTACAGCAAACCAAGTCAAAGGGTTGCTATGTAAATTGTCTTCAAAGAGAAAAGGTTGCCTGAGAAAAGAATGTTTTATACCACTGGGGAGGCAAATGCATGAAAACTATAGTTCAGAGTGTGGAGAAGGGCATGGGCTTCTTCAAAGGAAGAGGCACTGAGTAATAGTGCTTCTGGATCCTGATGTCACCAGAAAGTTTAGGATGAACCAGTGACTACTAAATACAAATTTGGCTTCTCTTCTCTCTTAGTTGTGTTTTCAAGAGGGACCTGAAAAAAGAAGCTGTTTACCTGGAAGCCTGAAAATGCGAAATTCTTTGATAAGATTAATACACACACACATACATAAAATATCAGTCTGTGGTTTACACGTGGGCCTTCTTTCTGTATTATGGTTTAATGCCACCCATTTAAAAGAACTGAGATTGAAGAGGCAGTTAAATGAGTTTTGTCAAGTACTTCTGGTGCCTTCTATCACTGCAGATTTCAAAATTAGATTATGGGGGCTGAAGGCTATTCATTAGAAACAATTTTGTGACCAATCGCACCTAAAAGACATAGATGAGGATATGTTTACAAATCATAAGCTGAGGTACCCAATAAATCAATCAGAAATCAAAGATAGTTCAACTTGAAAAAGAATAGAGCTCATCTGGACTTTGGACACAGTGCAAAGGTTACAGCCATACTGAGTCACAGTTATTCATTAAAAATGCATGCTCTTTAGTGAGAAGAGAGGCAGCTCAGGGGCCCCTCATTCACCACACAGCACACTACAGTGAACAGACAAAAGGAGCATCTTGCAGAACTGAAGCATGGGGCTGAGGATGTGTCCTGGTAGACTGGCAGGATCTGCTCCAAAGCTTATAGAGAGCCACTTCCTGTCAGGAGCCCCTAGTCTTCACATCAGTGGAACAAGGGGGCGGATACCATCAGCAGTTACCTACCTATAGGATGTGGATGTCCCTACTAAGCATGATTATTAGAAGTATATTCCAAATCTGTATATGAATATATTCTCTCCTTCAATTAGTACTAATGGCCCAATTCACGCATACATGGACATGCACCACACACACACACACACACACACACACACACACACACACACACAAACACACACACACACACACACACACAGCACCAGACTTGACTTCCACAGGGTTGATTCCTGGTTTTAAAAAAATCCCCAATATGATTAATTTCAGTTATTTGGCATCATGAAACATGGAACTGGAGCTAAGAAGACACCTTCTCAGTCAACCCCAGTTCAGCACTGAATCAAACAGAGGAAAAAAACTTGAAGTATACAGTCTAGTAAGAAATATGGTGAAAAAACAGAAAAACACATCCTTAACCAGGATCTGATAGAAGTGCTGTAACCCAAAATTCAGGCAATATGGACATCAGTCTGGCGACATCTTAGAAAATTTGGAATAGCTCTACCTCAAGAGGCAGCCATACCACTCCTGGGTATATACCCAAACGATTCTTCACCAATTCACAAGGACATTAGCTCAACTATGTTCATAGCAGCTTTATTTGTAATAGCTAGAAACTGGAAACAACCCAGATGTCTCCCAACTGAAGAATGGATTTAAAAAAAAAAAAAACTTGTGGTACATTTACACAATGGAATACTACTCAGCCATCAGAAACAAAGAAATCATGCAATTTGTAACCAAATGGATGAAACTAGAAAAGCTCATCCTGAGTGAGCTAACTCAGACTCAGAAAGATGCACATGGTATATATTCACTTATAACTGGATTTTAGCCATATAGTACAGGATAACCATCCAATAATCAATGGACCCAAAAGAACAGGAACATGGGCTTAATTACCTGTTAGTAGGACACTCCACCCTAGTGTAACTGTTATGTATGCCCCTGTTCAAGAGGAAGCTCTTAGACCTCATGTGACTAAAGAACTGGGGGGGCTGATACATGGAGGGGTGGGATGATTGGGAGAGGGGGGTAGAGGGTGGCAGGGTGGGACCAGGAGTGGATGGAGGGAAGGGGTGGCAATGGAGATGTAACGAAGTAATAAATAAATGATAAAAAAAAAGTAACAAAAAAAGAGAGAAAACAATTTCACATCCCAGAGATGAATGTGCTGTGATGAACAGTTAAGAAACTGAATCATACAGCCCTGGGTGAAGGGCCAGAGAGAGCTACTATGGAACATCCCAGGACCACAAACAGTAAATGCAAAGTATTTCTTATATTTTGGTTGTGAGCCTAGTCTTCAACGGCTGAGCCATCTCTCCAGCCCACAAAGTATTTCTAAACTTGAAAAGCTTGGCCCCAATCAGATCAGATTAGAGAGTCTCACTGAAGATTCAGCCTTCCTCTATCATAAGGGTGCACAAACTACAGCCCTGTCACCACCAATTTTGTTAATAAATTTTATTGGCACACAGCCATATTTGCTCATCATTTGCCATGACTGCTTTTCTGCTGCAACCAGAGATGTGCACTTGTAACACTGAGCTTAAAGTCTACAAAGGCAAATGTGCTTATGATCAGGCTATGTGCAGAGAGTTTGCCAACACTTACCTCAAAACCCTTGTTTTAATTCCCTTTGCCCAACAATCCACAGCCTCTGCCTTCCTCCTAACCCAGGACTCCACATCAGGGACACCTTCCCCAGGGGTCTTTCCAGTCACCCTGAAGCAAAATTCATCTTCTGTCTGAATATTCCCTCATACACAGGTTAGCAAAGGTTACAGTTGCTTGCTAACTAGCCCCCCCCATCCTGTTCCGCTTCTCTCTCTTCCCCTTCTCTCTCTCTCCCTCTCTCTCTCTCTCTTTCCCTCTCTGAACTGTGACCATCTCAAGGGCAGGGACTTTAAACCATTCGGTACTCTAGCCCAACTCCGTGACAGTACCAGGCACAGGTTGAGTGGATAGTGTTCAAAATGTTGAATGAGTAAGTTATAGCTGGCATTTTCCATTGTCACCTGTGACTTTCAGAGAAGCTCATTTGTAAGAAACAGCCATTCACAGCCATTTAATGCAGTGCCTCCATCGTTCACACTGCTGCACTGTCTACTGGGCACAGCAGCAGCCTCTATAAACTGCACAGTTTCCAAAGCATGGAGCTGCCTCACACTTCAAGACGAGTCAAGTGACCTTGAGACAGGCAATCCTTAACCTTCATGCCACCTCAAAGCTAAATGGCAAGAAACATCCAGATTTTCGGGAGTGGCCTTTTGCTGAGGAAAACAGCAAGGTAGGAAACTGACCTAAGACATAAAGCTCCAATAGCAATGAGATTTTTGTAGCCAACAAGTTTCCCCCTCATAATGCAGCCCCCTTCCTCCAACACCCTTCCCTTTAATGTGCTCATGAAAGTTTAAAATAACTCAAACACCATTTACTGACTTCCGACATGCGTGAGGTGCCGGGTACAAAGATGAGCAAGAAGCACTTCCTGCCTGGAAGGCACCCACGGCTCATCAGGGAGGCACACACACAGCCAATCATTCCACCAGAGAACCTGAAAAGTGCTGTCATACGTAACAAATAAAATGCCACCGATTCACGGAGTGAGGAGGCTAATTTTACCGGGGATGGCAGGTTGTTAGACAAAAGGCAGTTAAGAAAGACTTTGAAGAGGAAACCCCATTTTAAATAGCCTCCAGTAGACAAGAGGATTTTTGCTTCCGGCAGGAGCAACCGTGCATTTAATAGGTTCAGAGGCTCCGAAGACAAATGGGTGGTCAGAATGTGGGGAGAAAATTGAGGGGTGCAAATGTGCCTGGAGGGGACAGTGAAAAGAACACTGGGTCAGGAACATCTTTAGGTCTGTAAACAAATCTAATGCTTTAAGCAAGTAAGTTTTCTCTCATCCTTTAAACCAGACATAGACATCATTTTTACTCTGTGTCCTGTATGTTCAAAAACTTACACTTCATCTTCTATACATCTATATTTTCTCACAGCCACATGCATGTGTGTGTTCCAAACAGTGCATATATGTTGAGTCAAAGAACACATTTTAAAATACATCAGTAGTAGCCATCAAAACAAAACCTTTGCACATGCTAAAGGGCTTTCCTGGTCCCAACTCTTCGAGGAGCATGGCTTCAGGCCACAGAGAAACATTAAGTTTTTTTTTTTCTTTTTTTAATTCAGAGAACAAAGTGAAGAAGGTTTGTTTTATTTTTGTTTTTCAGAAGGCTGCATGGTGTGTGTGTGTGCTGTGCTACAATGGTCATGGCATACACATGAGGGAAGTATTTCATATCACAAGGGCATGGGACAGTCATGAGACTAAGGATGGCAGATGTGAGGTCTCCTCCTGCTGCAGAAAGATACCTAACTCTTCCCTCCCTAAGTCCAAATCCACCTCAGTTTCTAAGGGAAACAACAGGCAAAGAATGCTTAATCAACCATTTTCATCAAGAGACATTGTTTCTTGGTTCCTAAGGATCTCTGTTCACACAGGGCAGACTGAGTGTGATAATCTCACTGTGTTACAGTTCCTTGGTGTACTGGCTAGTTTTCTGTCAACTTGACACAAGCTGGAGTTATCAGAGAGGAAGGACCTTCAGTTGAGGAAATGCCTCCATGAGATCCAGCTATAAGGCATTTTCTGAATTAGTGATCAATGGGGGAGGCCTCAGCCCATTGTGGGTGGTGTCATCCCTGAGCTGGCGGTCCTGGGTTCTGTAAGATAGCAGTCTGAGCAAGCCATGGGAAGCAAGCCAGTAAGCAGCACCCCTTCATAACCTCTGCATCAGCCCCTGCTTCTAGGTTCCTGCCTCACTGAGTTCCTGTCCTATCTTCCTTCAATAACGAACAGCAGTTTGGAAGCATAAGCCAAATAAACTCCTTTCTCCCCAACTTGCTTTTTGGTAAGGGTGTTTCGATGCAGCAATGGAAACCCTAACTAAGACACTTGGTTTTCTCAGATGACCCTCCAGAGAGGTAGAACTGGAACGAACATGGAACAGACAATTCACAATTGATACTGAGGTTGTTGGGAATGCAGGACACAGAATAATTCAAACCTGAAGGTGAGCCCAGACGTAAGATCTGGAAGAAACACTCAGGAAGATATAATTCCAGGCTTACTTTACAGGTGAAGAAGCAAAGTACCAGGGAGAGGAGAAACCATGATGGCTGCACATTCTTTCATTCCTGGAGTTGGAACTCTCTAATCTACATTGTGACAATTCTGTCTTCTGCTCCTGGCAAATGAAAAGCATTTGTCACATCTCCCCCAAAGGACCCTGGGCTTTTCTCAAACTGGCCCTGCAGGGTCCAGAAAGCTACCTCATTTCCTCAAGAACACACATACTTTGTTTCTTGGGCAATTGAGGAAATGATCAGGACCCAGTTCTGAAGGTCTTCCTAGGGACTTAAGAGTCCATATGATAGCACATGACTGGGAAGTAGCCATGATTATAAGGTAGACTGAGCTTTGAGACACAGTCCATACAGATAAGTCCATGGTTAGGACCCTTAAAATGGGCAAAATCTGAATTTTGTGGAAAGATAGCAGATGTTCCATATTCAGCATCACCAGGCACTTTATGTGGATTGTAACATTATGTTCTTATAGTAGCATAAGGCAGACACTAACATCAAGTGTACAGATGTACGTATTTTTGAAGAAATCAAGGAAGTTAGAAACTAGAGCTAAATCACAGAGTTAATAACAGCCAGACACAGACTTGAAGGATGATCTCTTCGCTGAAGACACCATCTCCCCACCCATCACGAAATCTTTCCAAGTATAATATGCCACTTTAATCTCTCTTTTTCCTTAACTGCAATCAGCCTAGGAAAACTACAAAAGAAAGGACCAGAAGTAAATGGGAAACATTAATCTGAAGCTGAAAACAGCTTTTGGCCTCCTGGCACAAACACAGCAAAATGAAAAAAGATGAGGGAATATAGACAGGTCTGTGCACACGGAAAGTGTTCTATAATTGGCCTAGAAAAAAAAATCTGTTCCTTGTTACTCTTAAACTTCTTTTTTCACAGATGCATCTTTTAGCACCAGAAATAAATGAGCAGTATGCATTACCTGGGAGAGGTGACACTTGACAGCTTCCTGACACCACAGTTCACATACAAATGTTGAACCTTTCCCAGACTGCTCTGCATTTCGAACAAGAAAATCCAGGAAATTTCCTGAGAGTCCCCAGATGCAAATTACCTACACGTAAAATAATACTCTGGTAAAAGATGATTTTGTCTCTCATCTTTTTTTAATACCAAAATCTCTAGTTGATGGGGTCAAACTGACTGATTATAATAACTTCCTGTTATATGGATTCCAGAGAGCTAGAGGTTACCATCCATCAGCCTGAGGATACATTCTTCAGGCCCTATGCTAGCACATTCAGAATAAGAAGTGTCTCCAGTAGGATAGGCAGGCCACAAGCTTTCAGACCTCCTGAGCGACCCCAAATACCATCATCTCTATCTCCAATACTACCAGTCCTAGCCAGCCTATCACAGGACACTGACTGCCCCACTACGAACACTCTTTCCAAAAGGCACTGCAATCAAGGTAATATTTTACAATATAAATTGGCTCATGCCATTCTCCTGTTGAAGCCCTTTAATAGCTTCCTATTTCATTTACAATAAAACAGCAAACCCTCACCATACCCGGGAGAGCTTTGTACCATCTGGCTCCTCCTGCTGTCCCAACAGCATCTCAATTTACTCTGCCTGCCTCACTAGGCTCTAGGCGCACGCCCTTCTCTCTGTTAAGACCTAAGGTTCTTCTGATCCTATGCTTCCTTGTGTCTGCCTCGACTTCTTCCTGAGATAAGTACCAGCCATTTTACAGGCCTCCTGCCCAAGCCCTGGATCTAAATTTATCTACATATGCATAATCATGTCATATGTCAGCAGCTTTCTCCTTCGTTGTAAATGTCTTAATATATTTAGAGATAATTTCTGCAAGCACATCTACAAATCTATACTGTAGCAACCGGAAGGGTGAAACCTTGGTGGCTTCAGCCACCAGAATACGCTCAGTACTTAGCCAAATGTTTATCAACACAATGTAGCAAGCAAAGTTCTTGAATGAACTGATCTCTTCTGTGTGGGATTCAGGCTCTGTCTATACAATGACAGAATTCAAAAAGTTCAGTAGCTGCAAAGATGTAGGATCCAAGAAACCCGAAGAATTCTAAGGTGGAAACAGAGGCATGCAAGCTGTTTGTAGTAAGATGGAACTGAAAATGGAGACTTTTTTTTTAAAATAGATGAGCATTTTTCAGCATGGTAAATTAGTCAATATTTAAAACTTTCTAGCTGAGCTGTAAGTGCTACACACTGAGTGGGTGCTAACAACTGATTTCCTGATAATATCGCACACAGAGAGGAACTGAAAATATTTATCAATGTAAACAGCACACACTTGAGAGGTAGACATGCAGGGACTGCTAGATCCCACGTACACTAGGAAAGTTCTCAGGTACAGCTGCCACACTGTGTGGACTGTGAATTTAGAACCATGACAATGACGTGAACCCTAAGAGCCCATGAAGAAAGGAAAGGCAAAATGATGCTCTCCAGAGTAGCTGCTCTGGCTGCAGACAGTCTGAGACTACAAGCTCTCTTCTCTCAGAACAAACCACAAGAAGCACACTTTAGGGTCCAATACCACAGTGATTGACTAGATCACAGCTATTCATTCTTTTCAACCCTGAGGTGGAGAACAGTAGTCCATTGTTTAAATTGCAAGCACTTTTGCATTTATATGCCACATACCCCATTAAGAACCATAAACAGGAACTAAAGAGATAGCTGTGCAGTCAGCAGCAGTTACAGCTCCTGCAGAGAACCCGAATTCAGTTCCCAATACCCACACAGTGACTCAAAACCATCCGTAACTCCAATTCCAGGGGATCTGACACCCTCTTCTGGCCTCCATGGGCTCTTACATGCATGTGATACACATACAGACAAATAAAATAAGTAAATATTTTTAAAAGAGCAATAAACATTAAAATATAGATTGAATTTTATGTTAAAAAACTTTTATTTGATGTTTGAAAACTTGCTTTTTGCTAAAGTCAAAAGAAAACCGGTTTGATTTTAGAATGTTGGATTTTCCCAAAAAAAAACAAAAAAGCTTCTTACAAGTGGTATACACACAATCAATTCTGCATATGGATCTTCCTTGTTGTCATAGATGGGAAATCAATTACATAGAATGTTCTTGGAATCTCTTCTTTTAATTAGGATATCGACAGTCTAACCATTTCTTGATATGCCATATAGCAAATTGATCTGTGATTGACATTTGTATTTTCAGATCTATAATAATTTTATCTATCCACCAACCATTTCATTTCCCTAAGTTCTATTTTATCATGAAATATTTTGGCATGGGAGAAGCGTAAAAATAACAATAAAGGCTGTCCTGACACTACCACATTCCATAAGTAAAACATCTCTGAGAATATGGCCTTAGTATGGCCCCATAGTCTAGAAAACAAGCTGTCACCTCATTGCTTTTCAGATATCCATACAATCCATGCTAATCATCAAATACTATCATGTTGTATGATTGCCTGAAACCTTTTTCCAGAATCCAAACATTGTGTCCCAAACTAGACCTGACTATGTTTCTGAATTTGTAGTGTAGCCTTCCCAGTTCACAATTTTGCTGCTTTACTCCCTCTATCCACAAAGGGTGTCTAACGCAATTTTGTGCATTCTATATTTTTTATGTAAAAAGTACATATATCATTCAATGACTTATTTCATTCAATATTATACTGATACATTTGGATTTTGAGTTTTCATCTGATCTGGAACTTTCTCCAATAAACAACCACAAGCATTTTACGTTTATTGTAATCTGACTTTATTTATGCATTACATCTCAGCTTGTGATTTCTATTCCTCATGAATTTCTTGATGTTATAATCCTTACGTTTCTTGATTTGAATTGATCTTCTCCTTATTTTCCCTCCAACTTTTTCCTTATCTTAATTTGGATATTGTAGTTTGGTTTCTATATGCTTCTCTGTCTCTCTCTCTCTCTCTCTCTCTCTCTCTCTCTCTCTCTCTCTCTCTGTGTGTGTGTGTGTGTGTGTGTGTGTGTGTGTGATATCTATGAGGGATCCCTCTCTTCTCTGTCTCAGTCTCTTTTTCTCTCCTACTGTGCAAGTGTGTGTGTGTGTGTGTGTGTGTGTGTGTGCATGTGTGTGTGATATCTTAGGGGGGAAATCTTTTCTCTGTGTGTGTGTGTTAGTGTGGTATGTCTCTCTCTCTCTCTCTCTCTTTCTCTCTCTCTTTCTCTCTCTCTCTCTGTGTGTGTGTGTGTGTGTGTGTGTGTGTGTGTGTGTGTGTGTGTGTGTGTAACTGACTCCACAACACTACAGATCAGCATCCAATTCACTATGTAGGCAAAGACAGCTTTGAACTGAATCCTGATCTTTCTGCCTCTCTACGTTTGAAGTGCTTGGGTTACAGGTGTGCACTACCCACACATGGTTACCCTTTCCTAAATTAATTTCTAATTTAGCAAGTCCAAGTGTCAATGTTATCACTCAGTTCCTACCAAATAACAAAATATTTAAAATCCTAGAAATCCTCTATTGCAATCCCAGCTTCATTTTTTTTTCTTTTAAAACCCCAAACTTGTCATCTTTTACAGTCTTTACAATAATAGTAGTTTTACCAACTTTCTTACTATATTTTACATTCAGGATTGCTCCTTTCAGCCCCTTTCCCTATAGTCAGTTCCATCCTTGCCTCCCTCCTTCCTTCTCTTTAACTGTAGCTAAACCGAATATGTGACCTCAAAAGGGCGCATATATTCTCTCAGCATCCTGAAAATATGATCCTATTGTCTCCTAGCAACTCTTATCTCTGGAGATAAGTCTTCAAAGACTCTATCCGTCCTCATTTGTATAATCTGTTGTTTCCTTTCTGGCTGTGTTTTTGAGATAGTTCTGCTTCTATCCTATGGCTTGGCCGCAGCATCTGCACATCTGGATTTTCTTAAGAAGCTACACAATGGAAGGAGGTCATATGAACTCTTGAGTTTTGCAATTTCAATTTTAATCGCTTTGGCTATAGATGATGTAGCATTGTCTCCCCTCAGGACTCATGCTGCATGCAGGTTGAGACTTCTCTTTCTATGCTCCATTTCCCTTAAAGACTCACTCAGTGTTTTCCACTATGTGTTAATCTCTGGGGGAAGTGCGCTGAGTGACTTATCTGATTTCATTTCGAATTCAATCATTTTCTCCTTCTATTGTACGTAGCCTCCTTTTGAATACATGCATTGATTTTTCTTTCCTTATATAATTACCACATTTTAATTTGTAGTGCCTATCTTTTTTTTCCACACTGTCCTGTGATTTCTGCTTGCTTTGTGCCTTCTGCTTCTTTCAACTAATAAGCATTTCAAATATGCTTATGGTGAAGTTACCTCATATTTGCCAAGTGTCTAGAACTTAAGAATTTACTTGCTGTACAATTTCAATATTTTTACCACAATGTCTTCTTAACTGGGAGCTGTCCATGTTGCCCTGTACTGAGAATTTCACATCATGGCTTTGCATACTTTGCCTCATGGATTCCTCCAGCTGCAGAGAAGTTTTCTATGTAGCCTCTCTTACTGAAATTCCAGTTGGACAAGGAGAATTTGACAGTAGACTTCACCTGGGAAGGGGTGCATTGAACCCGTGACCCAGCAGCACACCCAACCCCTCTCCTAGGTGGACATCCAGCCTGTTGCAATTCTATTTATCAGGTGGGAAATTTTCCCCTCTCACCCTTTCCCAGGATGAACCAACATCTCTGATAAAAGTCTGTCTGGAAAACACAAGCCCAAGGCATTGTGCCTGCATGAGGGTTCATCACAAAATTCAAGTCATAATTAAGTCTAAGTTTATCAACTTCCCATGAAGTGAACCAGCTACTTCCTGTTCATTTATGTACCTACAAATTTTCTCCTCATCTTTTGCACCTGAAGTTCCCCCCCCCCCGTGTTTTATTTTGAGCTCCACTGTGCATTTTAATTGTTGTTGTTGTGATAGTCCTCTTACGGATGGATGTATCTATTTTAAGTGAGAGGCAGAGGTCTGTTATAACAGCTCACATTACAATAGTCAAAGTATTATCATTTCCCCACAAATATTTCTTACACTTCCTGCCTTTAACAAATGGCACACTGTGAGACTAACATGAAAAACGAATGTAAACGAAGGATGCCTGGAATGACTAGGACACAGACATACCCACTGTATGCCATCTAAGTATTCAGCAACTGAACAAACAATAGGGCCGCTTTCTATGAGACGATCTTGGTACACAGCAGAGCAGGAAGCCCTTAGCTATTTGTTCCTGAACTTTACATCTTAAAAGTATTTTAAATCACCTACTCTGGGCTTAAGAAGATTCAGAGTAAACAGGTATCCCCTCCCCGCCGCCACACCCAGGGAACTGTGAACCACTCATCAGAAAACCTACTGTTACTCCCCATTCTTATTTCACAAGTGAGGGCGCGGAGCATCCGCATGGAAGAAATGACATCTGAGATGTATTTCAAGGTCACCAGCTGTAAATCAGACCCTTCTAGCCACCATGGTGCTTTTTCTAAAAATGTAAATATATAAGCTCAACTATGTTTGCAGCCATAAATCTAAATAGCGAAACCTTACATTATTAGTTAATTAATTTGGTCCATTTACATTGAAGATTTAAAGATTGTCTTTTATGAACACTATCTGCTTGGGTTACATCAGCTTTCAAAAAGCAATGAAATGAGAATTAGTTTTCTGTAGTAGAAATCTCTTTAAGAATGTATGCTAAGCCATATAACTCTTATAATTGTGGCCTATTTATTTCTGTTGTTTTGTATTGTATTTATAGTTATAGGAAAAAGAACCATTTTTTGGACTGAAAGGGAGAGCTGTTGGGGGGAAAAAAGAAATACCTTAAACTAAAAAAAAAAAAAGAAGGGAAGAGGATGAGGGGGTTGAGGGGGAGGAGGGTGGAAGGGTGGGACTGGAGGGGGGAGTAGGGAGGGGATTGTGATTGAGATGTAACTTGAAGAAATAAAAAATAAATTATTAAAAAAAACAAAAAAAAAAGAAAATGTTTACATAATTATATATGTATATATATAATGTAGACACTGTTTATATTTGCATTTATATAACAAACACATAAAAGGAAATTAGGCATTAACTGGTGAAATGTAGATTCTTTGGTGTTCTTGTTCTTGTATTTTTCGGAAATTTTCATAAATACATCACAAACATGTATTCACTAAAAAATCCTGAAACGCAAAGGCAATATACAGGTCTTGAAAATACCTGATGTTTATAAATGCGTATGATGGAAAAGTAACTATTATAATGAATAAAAGGAAGTTTATCAAACCTCAAAAAAAAAAGAATATTCTCTAGTATGTTCACACTTTGAATTAAGAAAGCAAAACTGGGGGGCTGGAGAGATGGCTCAGCGGTTAAGAGCACTGACTGGTCTTCCAAATGACCAGGGTTCAAATCTCAGCACCCACATGGCAATTCAAAGCTATCTGTAACAGCTGGGCATGGTGGTACATGCCTTTAATCCTAGAACTCAGGAGGCAGAGGCAGGTGGATCTTTGTGAGTTCAAGGCCAGCCTGGTCTATAGAGTGAGTTCCAGGATAGCTAGGGCTACACAGAGAAACCCTGTCTCAAAAAAACAAACAAACAAAGCAAAATTGGTTTGTGTTTCATCTAGTTTTATTCTAGTCTCATCATTCCCAAAGCTATTGTATCAAGGAGTGCTTCCTATCCATCTTCAACAGTACATGCTTACTTGTCCAAAGGACCATGCAACTGCAACGTATGCCTAAGAGTACTTCCTAAATACATGGATGTATATAAAAGGGAAGATATTTACAGGATTACCAAACAAAATGTCAGAATTGTCTCTGAGTGGGTGAGGATCTATTGGAAGAATCTGTGTTTTTGTTTTGTTTTTTTAACTCAGTCTTGCCATGAACCTATAACTCCTCAGGAGGATGACTTTACAATGTCCATGTATGCTCTGACACCATGGTAATAAAGGAAGAAATGCAAGAACACAAGGGATGCTTTCAATGGTCCAACTCCGCTCAGAAATCAGCAAAGCTATGAAATTCATAAAACACCTGCCTTCTACAATACATGGAAATTCCCTACCCCTCCCTCCCTCCCTCTCTCTCTTTCTCTCTCTCTCTCTCACACACACACACACACACACACACACACACACACACACACACACACA
>CAJQZJ010031819.1:6041490-6090347 GCA_907164525.1 Lophiomys imhausi
GATAGATAGATAGATAGATAGATAGATAGATAGATAGATAGATAGAAGAGGTCAGGAATTTAAAAAGGAGTCAGGGGACAAGGGAGAAGTTTGTGAGAGAAAACTATTGGGTAAAAGTAATGTAAATACAGTTCTCATGTATGTAATTCTCAAAAATTATAAATGTTAATAGTATAGATCAAAGATTGCCAACAATGTGACACAATGGCTCTACTTGAATCACCTCACTATCTCTTGTAGTTCTTAGAAAGTCCTTACGGAATAAGCAAAGGAGGAAAACGCTGAAGGAGCAAGACCCATGAATATAAGTTGGGGAAAAAGACAGATGGATCAGGAAAAGTGGGACTTCTAACTTGGCAGACAGAGGGTTTGATGATAGAAAACTGACAGGCTTTCCAGTGTCATTCATTAAATAGATAACTGAAAACACAAGATGGATTGGACCTGGAGGAAGATCGTAGTTTCAAATGGAGACAAGCTGTATTGGGGAAACTACAGAAAGTCAAATGGGACATACTCAAATGTATATGAGAAGCTAAGACATTGATGATAACCAGAAATAGACAGGAAACAAATGAGTTAATGGCAAGAGAAACTATAGTAGATCAAAGAGAAAAAGGACACACAAAAGCAGAGAATACTTTTCCCATGACATTAATATTCTACAAATATTAATATTCACAATGACAACCCAGGTTTCACGGATCACTGTCAACAAGCTCAAAAACTCTGAGAAATATATAATTTTTTCAATTATAAGAGGTACAAGAGCTCTAGTGAATGATTCACAGAGTAACTTGGAGAAGGTGAGGAGCTTCCCTGGGAAGTGTATCTGAGTGATGAGTAGGGGTTTACACAACCTCAGGGAAAATAAAGAAAGCTACCATTTGGGAATTAGTAGAATGTGTATCTTTTCGTTACATTAATTCACTGACTGTAAAGTACAATTGTGAACAACACTATGCTCAGAACTCTTGAAAAACTAAACACAGCAAGGCCTTCAAGCACATAGCTCCCACGCTGTGAATTCTACCTGTGAAAGTGCCGGAATCAATTCAGATGAGGTCTAGACCAACTGGAGACCTAATTTAGAATGCCTGCAAAAACCTCTCATGAAAATCCAAAGAGTTTGGCTAACATTAAAAAATAATAAAATCCCTACTGTGAAATTATAAAGTTCTTTTCCCAAACCACATTATAAACAGCAGTTGCAAGGACAGCTAACCAAATATTGCTGTGCAGAGGGATAACATGATCTCCTAAAGGCCTCATATCTATTCTCAATGCTAATCCCAACTGAAGATATTTTGGGGTTATCAGACCAAGTATGGTTTACTGTATTTGATTCCAAGTAGCACCCTCCATAGTGATATTGATAAACTGGAATCTTCATATTCTGGTAGATGATCAAGGTCAATACACCTCTTATATACAATGAAATTTCAAGTAATCTCTGCCCAAATTTAACCCGCGTGTCCTAATTCTCAGACTAGAAAAACCAGGATAAAACATGTAAATATCTCTACCATCTCTCTCTCTGTCTCAGCCTTCAAGCTCGCTAATCATATGCCTCCATATGAGGGACAGAGGCACAGGATAGGAAATAAGGAAGAGTAGACTGGAAGCCATAGGACACAAAATAAGGAGAGAGAGTTCTGGGGTGCTCCATGATTTTTTTTTATTTTGTTTTGTTTTAAGATATTCAAATCCTTGACATTCAGTGTTGACCACAGACCATGTTAAAATCCACATTGGGTTTCAGTGATTCTGGAGTAGTCTTGGGATCTTCTTGAAGGTGATGTGGTATGGTGACAATGTTAAAGTTTGGATAACCAACTGGGATATATAATTTGCATCTCTGTGGCTCCTCTTTCTTCTGTGTGGAAAACTATTTCTACCATCTTCAGCATTCCTTGGTTACCTATAGTTCTACTTCTAGGGTTGAGGTTCCATGAGATTCTTTCCTTCCATGATAGTATGTCTATTGGTGGTATGGCTGCTCAGGACTTGTTTAGGTAATCATGTCCATGAGACTTCATGGGTGTAATCTCTCAAGCCATGAAATCATATACATACTATTTATATGGACTGAGAAGGTTATACTTATATATTCAGAAGTATGTGTGTATGTGCCTGTGTGTGTGTGTGTGTGTGTGTGTGTGTGTGTGTGTGTGTGTGTAGTAATTAAAGAAATCAAGATAATGATGTTGATGGAGAACAAGGGGATATGTGGGAAAGGTTTGAGGGAGGAAGTAGTAAAGGGATTATGATATAACTATATTTAATTTCAAAAATATTAAAGAATTCTTTTGAAGTTTGAAAACACTAATCTACAGAACTATTACACATAAAAGAGAAACAGACAATAACTTTTCTCCATTCATTTTCCCCTCAAAACTTAAGAAGTCCCCAAGAGACCCATTTTGGATTAAAACTAGGGGTAGGGGAGTTATCCAGTGGACAACATATGCTACAGCTGGCCATTGACCACAATGAGATCTGTGCCACAAATGATGTCAGTAGTGTTCTGGCTCAGGGTTTCCTCGTGGGAAAAAAATCGTTAAGTAACAAAATGTAAATGAGCGAAAAGAGGAACCACAGAGGTGCAAATTTGGAGGCAATCAGTTGTCCTTTAAAGTCAGTTATATCCCTAAGACTACAATCGCATTATTGAAAGATAGTTTTGCTTTGGATTGTACCTATGTGTGGGAATACTTTGATCACAATGTTTAGCCCAAATTCCTCAAAGGATGAAGGTCTTGCTGAGAACCGTGGAGTGTCCTCCCTTTCACGGCTACCTGTATTTGTCTACTTTTATTACGTCCATGTCATTTTCAAGATTGTTCACTCAACAAATACATTTTCCCTGACATCTATGTGTCCAGTAATATGTTTGGATTGTCTCTGATCACAAAGCAGACAAATAGCCATGGTCCATTGATGGGCATCGTGGTCTCGTCAGTCAACCAACATTCACTCTAATATCTGCACAAAAATCTTAAAAATTATTTTTCTAACTATTCCTCATATTTGATATATATGATGAAGCAGCCTCTACCTCCTGTCACAACAGTCTCTTCTAAAACAAGAAGAATCCTTCTTGAGGAATGGTTAAGTGGACTTGTGCTAGACTTCGAGTTCATAAAGCAGGCTAAACTGAATATTTTGGCAATATTCCATAGCATGGTCGGTGGCTCAAAAAAAAAAGAAAAAATTCAAATACCAGTAACACTTGCAGGAATAGATGATATAGGGTAGTGTACATAAACTCATAGAAACTAAATATCACTGTAAATCTTATTTCAATTAAAACCTTCATTTCTAAACCCTCTAGTAGAGAGGCACAATTTTACCAACTGTCTAAAATACTTGATGTGATGAAACTCAGTGGCTGCCAGGCTTGGCAGATAGTAATTAAATTTCCTTTCTTTCCTTAACTAGTGATGAAAAATGTGACTAAGTGGAGACCCCCAAGGCCTGGGAAAACTTGAGACATGATAATTAAGGAATGAGTTTTCTTTCCACTACTCTTCCATTTCATATAGGACCCTGTACTTTGCCATATTTTCAATGCCTAATTTAAACCTGTCTTAACTATGATATTCCTCAAGTGGATGAGATTGTTCATCAGGTAGGGTACTAAACACCAACCATCATGACCTGAGTCAATCCCCAAAATCCATCTGATGGAAGGCAAGAATGCCTGACTGGCACAAGTTATCCTTTGACCTTGGTACACACATAGCTTCCCCTATACACACACACACACACAGACACACACACACACACTCCCCCAGACAGACACACACACTCACACACACACACTCCCCCAGACAGACAGACACACACACTCCCCCAGACAGACACACACCCACACACACTCCCCCAGACAGACAGACACACACACACACACACACACACACTCCCCCAGACAGACACACACACTCACACACACACTCCCCCAGACAGACACACACACTCACACACTCCCTCAGACAGACAGACACACACACACACACACACACACACACACACACACACACACGCACAAGTATGTTTTAAAGAAATATAACAGTGTACACTGGCTTGTTCAGAAATTCTTTTACTCCATTGTATCAGTGGCTCCATTCCTTACTGTTAACAACTCATTGAGGTTCCATTGCTAAATAAATCAATGAATTTTCCAGTAAAACAAACACTGCTTCCACAATTTTTTTTAATCATTCCTGTTTTGAGGTCCAAGCAAGTCTATCTTGAATGCTCAGTGAAATGCTACAAAGTAAAATCATAGGAGAAATTTTTCAAAAATTAATCATTCCACGATCAATTGTATTAATGCAGCTAAGAAAAAAATATAGACAAGAAAGCAATTAAACATATTTACTAAATTTTTTTCTTCCATTTAGTATGCATTGAAAATGTTACAAAATTTTACGTCAAATCTGTTGTTAAACCTTTTTTTTTAAGAGCTATCTTAGAATCTTCTAAGAATACTCTCCTAGTTAGCTTCAGTTAGACACAGCCCAAGGTTATCTCATAGAATCTCAAATAGGAGATTCCTTTGATAATTCTATACTGTGGAGATATATTTGAGGCATTTTTTAATTAATAGTTGTAGGAAGGCCCAGTCCACTGTGAGTGGTACCATCCCTAGGCAGTGGGTCCTGTGCTTTATTACCAAGCTAACTGAGCAGAAACTACAGAGCAAGGGAGCAAGCACATTCCCAATGGCTTCTGCTTCGGTTCCTACCTCCAGGTTTCCTGCTTTGGCTTCCCTTGATGATGAACTACAAAATATTAGCTTAAATAAACCCTTCCCTACTAAAATACTGAAATTGGTTTGGGTCAGCGCTTTATCACAGCAACAACAGAAAAGTTGCCTAGAAAAAGTATTAGTGGCAGAAATATACACCAAGAATGGTAAGGTTGAATCGCATAATCCCTTTCACCATAGCTGAGAAAACTGACTGAACCGAAGGTGACAAAGGGCAAGGTCAACGGAGCTCTTTCTTGCTGCTGTGACTTAAGAGTGAGTCAAAACCTCCCATTCACATTTCCACAGACAATGAAATAAATACAGAAGAGTGTCGCATATCAACAGCCTTAAAAAGAGAGAGAGAGAGAGACCAGACATGAAGAAAGCCAATGGAGTAATAAAGTGCTGACAGAAGGCAGCTTTTTAATTAGAACTAATCAATATTTTATTCCTTCACCACTTACAGTTTCGCCCAGTATAGTGAGACGGGAGAGAATGTATTTCCTCAGGAGTATTTAACACCAAAATGACTTGCTGGTCTCAACCATAAATGTAAGGAGCAGACATGACTAAATTTGAAATCAATAACAAAGGCTATTCCTCATTAACCCAACATTAAGAAACCAAAGCCAAATAAAATAAAAATGAGTCCTTTTCTAATATGTTTGCACTAATACTCCCTCAGTTCCTGGGTCAAACACATAAGACAGTGTAAAGATGCTCCTTCTGTATCCCCACAGGAGCTACCCCCCCCCCAAGTAGCGACTCTGCTTGATAAAAGGGATGAGGGGAGTAGCCATTGGGATTGAGTTGAAGAAGAAGGGAAGACATACAAGTAAGGAAGCATTTATTTAATAACTACATATGAAATAAAAATGTATCAATGATACGTTGCTACTTGAATATTAAATGAAGAAAAATTAATATTAGGCTAAAATAGTGACTTCGTTTCTTGTCTAAGATTTTTCCTGTTCATGGGGAAATTTCCATAAATTTAACCAGTACTGATTCTGTGAGCACGTCAGTCACTGACAGGATTAGTTTTGCTTGGATGAGGTAGTTCTGACCCCCTAGTAAGGAGAAAGTTTGATAGGATAGCATTCTTACCATGCAGGCATTCACACTCCAGGGGCAGAGACAGACTTACACAATAATTCCAAGTTAAGACAGAATGAACTGCAAATAAGACAGGCACAAAGCCTGGGCAGGAAGGGATTCATGCCACCTGGGAGGAACTCAGAAGATCTGGCAGGAGAGCTGGAGTTGAGCTGAGCTAAGAATAATGGCAGCACTGCAGCCAGGTGGACAAAGGCAAGAGAGAGATGTCCCGGTAACCAAAGAATGGGTGTAGAGGTTAACTCTACCCCCACGGAGGGAACAAACAACGCTAAGCTGAAGGACTGAAATTGAAGGATGAAGAGAACATTCTCACAGTGAAGAAGATGCAGTTGGCTAACGAGGTTCATGGCAAAGATGGACAAAGACTTGATAATGTGTGTTTATGAAGCGGTATGCTCAGCTAGACATGTATTTTTAAAGGACAGATTGTGGCTAGACATTGAAGAATTACTTTTGAAATGTAGGTATTCAAGAAGAAACTTTCTAAAAGAACACAGTGAAATGAAAGAAATGAAGGAAAACTTAGAATGCAGGAATACATATCTGGCAAGAGTTAATGAACCTTAATCATATATTACCTTGCTAGAAAGGACTTTCTGGTTCGTTCTACATGACTCTTCCTGAATACATGGCACACAGAAACTCAGCAAGTGTATGGCAAATAACTTGATTATCACTACTTAAGAACAGTTCTGTCTAAAAAATACACGTATTTGATTACCAGCATAGAACAATGGGGCTAGAGATAGCTGTAGTATTGAAAGGAAGCATCGAATTTGGAAATTTTTCAATCCTTTTTTTTTTGCCATTTTTATTTCTATTCCCTAATTTACCCATGACTCTCTAATGAGATGAATGTGTTGACTATAATAACATCCAATGTTTTACAATTTAAAGGAATAAAATCTTTAAACCATGTACCTGGCTAGGTAAACATCCTAAGACTTAGGTCACATGTAAGCATCCTCAGGGATATGATAAATATGTCATAGCCTGAGGCAAATTTCTAACTCAAGTGCCATTTCCGAAAAGAGTTTTCCATCAGAATTTCAGAAAGCTGCCTGGAATCCAATAATCGACCATTTGCTGCTCTCCGGATCTCTCAGGTTATATCCATCAGCTCCAGCAAAGCCAGCCACAGGCTTCAGGTGTGGAGACAGATGCTGACACACATGTCTGCCAAATCCTTCTGTGAGCAAAAGCAAATATAGCCCAGGACCTTCTAGGAAAGGGCAGGTGAGGCCAGGAAGTGAATGACTAGACACTCTCTGCTTTACAGGAGGGAATTTAAGTCTCGAATCTCTCAAAGGAATGGCCTGTGGAAATAGGACTATCAATGGAGTTATCAACATAGCTTCCTTTCCTGGAACTACAAGATTCAGGATGACCACTCACACACCATTTTCCCTTTCTTCATGACTGCACTTTGGTTGCGGAAATCCAGCTCAGTCCTCTTGAACAACAAAACATGACAGCAACAATTCTATCTCTGTCCATAGGAGACTTGGGTTTCCTTAGAACTGGAGGGTCCCTTTGCTTCTCAACATCGTCATCATCATCATTATTCAGACATAGAAAAACTTTTTTTGCATCTCCGTGGAGTGATTTCTGGGTCCTTTTAAAAAACATGACATTGTTGAATCAATAGTATGTGGGTAGAACAGCTGGGGCTGGCTGGTTTTCCTCAGATGGAATCAACTCCTGTGCTGAAAAGGCAACTTGTGGGTTTGGGTCCTTAAATTGTGTTTCTCACTCCTTTACTTGGTAAATATATTCTGATCTGAGGCCAATGTAAGATTATCTGGTTCATCCTCTGGATTCCCCAAATTAAAGTGCAATACTTAAGTGACAAGCAGAAAAAACTAAAAATCTTTTCTGGAAATTTTCATCTGTTTTTTTTTCCCTCTTCATAGTAACTTATATAAGATCCCAGATTTTCTCCAGTGAATCCCTTCTGGGCTTCATTTAAATCTCATTTGACCTTAGCTTAGAAAACACAGCAAACCCTGTAGCACGTTAGGTGTCATTCCCAATCCTCAACAAGACAGAATAAGCCCAAAGTGAGGTCAAAGACAAAGATATTTCTGCTAGTACATCACAGGTAATTAAAACAAGGGGCACACAAAATAGCACCCTAGCAAAATAGGTTCTGTCCCTCTTACTAAGCAGGGAGAAGACTCATGGTTTATGGCTCCAGTCACGAGCAGCTTTTTGTCTTCTGTAGACAAAAGAGCTAGAGTTAATGGCTTTCAAGCAAACAGATCTTTAGCTATTCTTCCTCTTGTCAAAGAAGAAAACAGAAGTTTATTTCCAGTACTAACAGAGCAAAATGAACATTAATTCTGAAAAACAAACCTAAGTTTAAATCTAGACCCTAACTAGTTCTACAAAGTTGGAGGCCCTGACAAGCGGGGCCTTGTCATTCTGATGTGGGAAGTGGATACACTGACTGCGGGTTCATTCTTCCCTGGGCAGACTGGAGAGATGGCTCAGTAGTCAAGAGAACAGTTTCTATCCTCACAAAATCCCAGGGCTTGGTCCCAAGCACCCACATAATGGCTTACAACCACCTAAAACTCCAACTCTAAAGCATCCAAGTATTCTTCTGGCCTCCATGGGCTCCTGCACACGTGGTACACTTTACACACCTCGAGCCATGCACATCCACTTAAAATAAAATAAAAAAATACTTTAAAAAAAAACTCAAAGAACTGTACACACCTAAACTCCAACTAAGAGGCACCAATGTACCAATGGCTGGAAGCCAGAAGTCTGAGGGACATGTCAATACTACACACTGACTAATGACAAATAATAGACAAGTAGCCACTACAAAGAACACCTTTTCAATATTGTTTAACTGTGCACAGATCAATGAGGTTACTCCAAGCTCAGTTATGTAATTCTATACTCTAAACTGTTAGTAAAAGTGTGGTTTGCAAGCATTTTGGAAATAACTCTAAAGTCTGGCTTTGCTGGAGGTAACTTGCTTCCCAAGCCACTTTTGGGCTCAGTTTCTTGCTGTATATGGTGATAGTGGAAAGAATATCAAGATAAGCTGGCCTTACCCTGACATATGGCTGTAACAGTAGGGGGGCATGTGATTGCATATTTATCAAGTAATCCCTGGGAAAACCCAGGGGACATTCATGACACAATCAGGAGATAAACAAACAAACAAAAACAGCATGGGGGTGCAACTCTTTGCCTTTGCGAACTGGGAGACTTTTCAAGACACCACAAGGAACCCTCTCACCACCACTCTTTGATAACCTGGCCTAGATGCAAGTCCTAGCATCTACTCCGTTGCTTCCACTCAAAACATTCATTGTGTCCATTCTCTTCTCCAAGACCAGAGTGCCCATTCTAAAATGCAAATCACATCCTATCACCTCCTACCGTTTATGGTTCTTTGGATCCTGGATTAAAGCATAAAGTCTTCCTTGGGTTTTCAAGGCCTTGTACAGCTGGGGCCTTGGCACATTCTCCTGGGGTTCTCACTGCTCTAGTCTTCTTTAGTATCTCCCAAGGAACTGAGTAAGGTTGCTCTCCTCTGCCTTGAAAGTTCTCAGTCTTCCAAATTTTCTACTTGTCTTATCTTTTAGAACTCAGCTGAGACAAGCCTTCTGGAAAGAGGTCTGATGTGACTAATTGCTAGAGTGAATATCTCCATTTTACACTTGGGAAACTGAAACTCAAAGGGAATAATAAACACACTTTTAAGGTTCTCAAAAAATAACATATCCAGAATTCATATTGATGTTGCACTCCACAGTTCACCTGTTTAATGGTTCCCCTATCAGTTAAATGGTAACCCCAATGAAGAAAGATTAAAAAGACTAAATAAATAATCCTGCCAGGCTCTGCTAAACTTTCCACCTAACTATGGAAAACATCTGAGAAACTCTTGCAGGGAGTGTTTATGTTTATGCTCAAGAAAGTCTACCCACTGGGCCCAAACCTCCCGGTGGATCCTCTGGTTCTCCCAGGGGCCTGAGTTCCTGTCTCTGAGGCTCCTGACACACAAAGGGAATCCCAGCCAGGAGCCTGGCCCAGAGAGGACAGTCTTGGTATGCCTCCTCAGCGCAGATCTCCTTCAGCTTTTCCACTTCACTAATCTTCCTTGGGGACCTTAGATCTCACTAGGGGCACAGAGCAAACAAGCCAGACAATCACACTCTACTCTTCCTGATCTCTTACTGACATTCCTCCTCACAATAATTTTCCAACTACAGAACAATTAAGTTGTTCAGAACCAGAGCCTCTTAGCTTGGCGATGTAGCAGCTAAAAATAATGGGGCTGAGTGACAACTTAGTTACTTTCCGACTACAATAACTAGAACCCATCTCTCTGGTACATTGGGTATAGTGTTTTCAGTTTTCTGTGATTGGGGAATACCTCAGTGGGCTGCTGAAAAGATTAGAGGAGGAAAGATGTAAAAAAAAAAAAACCCAAATCCCAAGGTCATTTAAGTTATTGTCAAAATGTTTATTATATGCCGGGCAGTGGTGGCGCACGCCTTTAATCCCAGCACTTGGGAGGCAGAGGCAGGCGGATCTTTGTGAGTTCGAGGCCAGCCTGGTCTACAAAGTGAGTCCAGGACAGCCAAGGATACACAGAGAAACCCTGTCTCAAAAAACCAAAAAAAAAAAAAATGTTTATTATAGTGTCTGGCACAGTGCCACACACCTTTAATCTCAGCACTAGGCAGGCAGAGGCAGGAAAATTTCTGTGAGTTAGAGGACAGCCAGAGCTACATAGTAATACTCTGTATCAAAAAACAAAACAAAACAAAAAAAGTTCATCATATCTAGTTATTTTAAAGACACTTGACACCAAAGACTCTGCCTCTCACAGGCTCTCAGGAGATGGCTTTGGAAGCTGAACCCTGTAGACATGGTGTTTCTTCCTCTGGAGAAGAAAAGTTCCATAGATCCAGGGGCAAGCCCTCAGCTAAAGGCAAAGGTGGTATAGCAAGGATGGTCACCTGTCTAAGAAGGCTGTGCTGGGAGGCCTCATGAAGTCTGTAATAATCCAAACACCACAAGGACAGAAAGCACCCCATAAGATGGAGCCCCAGAGGAACAGACAAGTGCAGTCAATCACGATTCACACTGTCACAGGAATATGAACACACAAAGACCTGTTCACCAGGAATAAAATATAGCACTGTGCTTCTAAGCCTAAGAGTAGTTCTAAAACCCCAAATTTATGAGACAAAAACCTTGTTTCTAAAGGTCTAAAAATAATTCCTAGTGCTTTCTCAACTACAGAGACTGCCTCATTTCCTGAAAACTGTTTTTCCTAATTCTGTTGGAGAATATCAACTTCATTAAAACTTTAAAGGCTTAATCCTTTGTTAGGGTTTGATGAGATCTCTGTGGGATGAAAGAAATGAAGAGATCACAGAAGCTACTCTTCTACAATGTCCTTACAGTGCGAATATCAATTACTGGTGAGAATGCTCTACTGTAGAGAAATGGGATTTTAAAATCACTGAACATCACTTTAAACTAGAAAATGTTTGTTAAAACAAAAACCAGTCTTACTGGAGTCCATAACTGAGTGGTGGCATTTTTTTAAAACAAACATCGAACCAAATACCATCTGATTAGACTAATTTTATATTTCAGACATAAGCCATTTAAAAGAAACAGTGCAGCAAACATGTTTTCTATAAATATAAAATCTCAAATGTCAGGCCGTACTTTCCTCAATTTGTAAGCATCCTCTTTCCATTCTGTAGACCCCAAGGGTAAGCATTCTTTCACTTTTGGGTTCATACTTCATCTTAAAGATTTCATTTTCTGAGAAGCTTTCTTACTTCACATGAAAGGATAATTTTAGAAATTTTGGCAAGTCTGATAGTAACATGTTGAATGACTATGTGGCTACATACTATCTTAAACATCTGGCAAAGGAAGTTAGAAGAACCCTGAAATATTATAAACGACTATAATTTTATGCGAGAAACAAAGGCTCAGAAAAATAAGAAAATCAGCAAAATTTGGTAAAATTATAACCCCTTCTCTGATTTATTTTTATTACAGATATAATATACTACATCATTTTAAAAAGGGAAATGGTGTCGAAAGCATAGTGCTTCAATTAGGAAAATGGCTCCATGTAATTTAGGTGAGGGAATGTTTCTCATTGGTAAATGTGTTTAATAGCTTAAGAGAAGGGACAAAATTATACAGAGAAATAACAGCACCATGCACAGATCTGACTTAAATCACACAGACTTTAGACTTATCTAGTTACTCTGTGCTTTGCAGAGAGGCTCTTACTTGCTAAATGAAAGTGACCCTGAATAACTCCAAGCACCTTGTCCACTCTGACATTCAGCAATTCTACCAGTACCTTTCTCTTTTTGATTGGGATTGCTCGCAGAGACTAGAGAGTCCCAGACAAAACATTTGACACTGAATGTTCCTCTTAAAAATAAAACAAATGTAGGCCATAATAACCCACGTTTATGGGTAGACTAAATGCTAGAGTACAGTAAATTAAATAGTGCCCACAATGAAATAAATACTGTAGCAAGTTTGGCTCATACAGGTACTTCAACAAAAGGAATGTCTCAGATAATGACCATTACACTCCTCTACTAGAAAGAGACAGAACAGAGATGTTCTAAAGGCTTTTCCATGGTTCAGTAGCCTCTGACAGCATGGCAGGTCGGGGTCTCCAACATTTCATCTTCAAAGAACTACAACCCACATAGTGACTAAGATGTTAACAAGACCTGTGCTAGCTACAGGATTTCACTATCACTTCTACTTCACTGATACGACACTGGCTGCCAGTAATGGTAATTTCAGAACGATAGCTGCCTTTATAAAGAGTGACCGTCTCTACACTCTGCATTCTAGTTGTAAAATAATATGGATAATCCCACTAGTTCTACCAATCTCTAACAGTTAAAAAAATATAAAATTATTTCCATCAATTGACAGCAGACACCCACCTTTCCTGCTGTTTTTTTTCTGTTATACTGCAAATAAAGTAAGCAACAACAAACAAAAACAAAACAAAAAACAAAAAACCATGGGGTAAATCTACTTCCAGTCCCAATTTTGCCATACTCCAGTTGTGTAATATCACTGATAAACTGTAAGCTCCATTGGCCCTTGTGTTTCTCATCTCTTCAAATCAGGGTTTTGCTGTGCAATCCCAGGGTACACCAGCACACTGGGCTCCAGAGATGGCCGGCTCAAAACACAGACGAACTCTATGGCCCAGTGATGTCCTGCCTTGCCAGTTTCAATGTGTTCATCTTGTACTTTGTGCTTTTAAAAAACGGGGCCTTGTACCATGATGATTCCTAGATTCGTGATGTGTTTATGAGGCTTCGGCATTCTTCAGACTAGAAGCCGATGAGCTAAGAAACAAACAAGACTGAGAGGTGCTTATTGTGTCTGCCCTGGAATCAGAACCACCAACGTGGCCTTTCCCATTAAATATCTAGTTTGGTCTCACCGCCTAACTGAACTCTCCTAGAAAGTCTCATCACCCGAATGCATGTGTGTCAGGGTTAGAAACTCAAAGTGGAAATCCCTTACTAAGGCAAGTTGTTCCCTGGCACCGCATTCCCATTTATGACTCAGTTTGCAGCTCAAAAGGCTATGGCTTGGAGCATGAATGGTTTTGAAAAATAACTCAAATACCAAGTGGGTATAAGGCCAAAGTACTTATAAAATGGAAAACAAAGACCCTCTTTTGCTGTCGAGCAACTTCCCCCTCAACTCACTAAAGAATCCCCGGTGAAATTGATAGGTAAAAGGTCCCATCTCTATAGTAAATAGTCTCATCTCATGCCATGTGAATCATCAAATCAACAGATTAATTATTCTGCTTTGTTAGTAACAGTAATGTAATAGGACAACTATAATCTTCCCTAAAAGTTTCTCCACAGCCCACACCCCTGTTCTACACAGCTAAGTACTTTGGAACAAGCGGAAGCCTTTGGTGTACACATTCACTCTTGGTGTCCTTGTACTAGGAATGCCTTAGCAATCCTACCATCCTCCTGCTAGGTTGTCATGTGACACGTAGCTAAAAGAAGTCACTATTGCTGGGCGGTGGTGGCGCACGCCTTTAATCCCAGCACTTGGGAGGCAGAGGCAGGCGGATCTTTGTGAGTTCGAGGCCAGCCTGGTCTACAAAGTGAGTCCAGGACAGCCAAGGATACACAGAGAAACCCTGTCTCGAAAAAACCAAAAAAAAAAAAAAAAAGTCACTATTTAGGATCCTCGAGATGAGCACTGAGTGTGTGAGCAAGAGAAGCAGATTAAATGAACACCAAAAAAACAATAAGTCTAGAGAAGCCCCTATTTTCTAATAAGACAGTAAGGAAATGACCTCGGGATGCAGTACAGCACTCCCCCTTCCCAAGCAAACAAAACAAAACAACAACAAACGAAGCCATGTAAACTGCTCATCAGCAAACCAACTTTCACAAAGATATATGAGTTTATCTCATGCATTCACAGTTATGGCCAACTTGTTACTTTTATTATCTTGTTAGCTGAGCAGGGGTGACCTCATAAATATCAAATAACTATCCCAAGCACAGTGCAAAAACTTCTCCAGAGACTGAGTATGGGAGTCACATTGGGTTTGAAGTCTTGGAGTCCCTTGCAAGACCACATAAGCCTTAAGAGGAAGGTAAAAAGAAATATTCAATATGCTGAGATAATTCTGCTTTTGCTTCAGTCTTCATTTTACCAAAGGTAATGGCCATATTAAATGGCTGGATGTAAAAATGAAAGACTTTCAACAGCTTCTGAATGGGGATCATTACCAGTTTTGTTTTCTCTTGAAATTTGCTGCTTTGGGGCCATCAGAAAACATGAAAACGAGCCACAAATGGGGTAACTAATGCCACCAAATGTAAAGGAAAAATAAAACAAAGCGCCTTCTTCCCAAACGTTACTCTCAAAATCATTCTTGTTCTGAGTCCCACTTGAATCTAACCTACACACTTCAGCTGTTGGGACTCTGGAACTCTGGAGAACAGCCCGGTCAGTTGCTGACAGGCTAAGGTTTACTCATCCCAGGACAGGCTCCTTCTTTGCACATACTTCCTTCAGTTTTAGGTACTGAGGATAACCGGTAGATAACAACTGACCCTGCGGCCAGACACAGAGGATCAAGGACTTGAGGGTAGCACTGACTTCGGTGATTCACTTTTCTTCTGACAAGATGTGACATTGTCCCAGCTGATGGTGGGAACCGTCACCTTGACCCTTTCCTTCTCTATATAGAGGTGCACAGCTTTCCTTCTGTGCATAGAGACGTATGATGAGCCATTGAACCCAAGGCTGCCGAAACAGAATCAGTTTCAGAACTGTTTTGACATAGAAATGTCTGATCAATCAAATTTTCTTTACACACAATTTGCAGATATCACATTGTTAGCTTAGTGTCTCAGAGACATTAGTGTGCAGAGACTAGCAATTGAAACAGAAAAGTTTCTAAGAAGAGCCCATGGTAAACTGTCAACTGGTTGGAAGAAGAAAATAGAAAAAGAGTCCTATATAGAAAGAAGCGGATGAGCGAGCATGTGAGAAAATGGAAAAGTTGGCAATTGAGATGTTTTCAAAGGCAAAATACCATGTGCTTGTTGGAAGCAGAAAAATCAAAATAATATTAAGTTCGTCTGGTCTGTATTATAATTCGCAATCATCTGTCTTGTGTGGTTATGAGGAATATAAAGAACTTTATTTATTTCATATTCTCCATAGGTAGCATGATTACAATATTGGTAGTCAGATGGATGGGTAGAAAGAACAATGGGTGACAAATGAATGAATGAACGAATAAATGAACCAGTCACTGCACTGAACTACAAGATTTCAGAAGCTAGGTGCAGTTACACAAGTGACCCTCATACTAGTCAAACTGTGGATAGGTGAAACAACAAAGAGTTTTCCCCGAATATGGGACACGCTATTAACTGACACAGGGTTGTTGAAAGAGTGTGGATCAGCATGGAAGAAAAGAATTCTGATTCTGATCAGTGAGCACTTTAAGTATCCCAGAAAAGGTATAGGGGTGTCAGGTTCTGGGAAGCCCACTGCCTGGGCTGCTACTGACCTGGTCTCCGCCTCACCGGCCTCTTGCGGCCGCTGCAGAAGCGCACTTTGCTGAACACCCCGAGGACATGCCTCTCGCACAGGGAGCGCCCGTCTTTGCTGGGGCTGGAGCGGCGCTTGGAGGCCGACACCCGGTCGCTGTTGGACTCCCTGGCCTGCCGCTTCTGCCGGATCAAGGAGCTGGCTATCGCTGCAGCCATCGCTGCTCAGCGCGGGCCCGAGGCCCCGGGCTCCAGTGAACCCTCGGGATGGTGCTCCGCCGGGATGAGGGCAGGGACCTCGGTGGCCTGGAGGAATAGGGCAGGCGCGGGGAGGCAGTGCTAATATGTGAGGAGGTTGCAGTACCGAGAACCTTGAGCCCACAAGGTTAGTTAGAGTCTGGGCAGTGGCAACAAAACGTGTGAAAATCCAGATGTAAACTTCCCCAACCACTGGCGGCGGGGGCGGGGCGGTCCCAGGCCTTCTCGCGAAGTAGATGCTTGTACCCCAAACTTGCACTCCAAGGCGATCCACGTCCAAGGGGCAGTGGGGAGTTTGGTCACACTGCGTTCAGGATGCCAAGTGGAAAGGGGGAATAGATGTCCAAAATAACAAGCCTTGCCCCTGTTGGAGAGGCTCAAGCGTTGTAAGGTGTCCAAAGTATGCCTACACATATACACATAGAAAACCCGTTTACAAGGCAGAGTCTGGACCGAGGAGAGATGCGTGTCCCTGGCTTTAAAAAATAATAATAATAATAATGCTAAAAAGTGAATAAAACGTTCCTTTAGAAAACGAACCACCAACCGCGACAGAGGAGAGGAAGGCAGCAATTTAACTCCCTTGTGGCCCGCGCGGTTCTGAAGATTAGTAGGTCCGTCCCAGCTGGGTGAGGTCTACGGAGTGCATCGCACCGACTGCGGTTCTCCGGGAGCCGGCCTCCCCACTTCTGGAATTCCAAGAGGCGAGAAGTGGGAGCGGTTAGCCAGACTCCGGGAAGGGGTGCGGGGCGGGGGCAGCTGTTTCCAGCTGCGGTGAGCGCGCCTCTCCTCCAGCAGCACTGCAAAGAGAGCAGGAGGCGAGGGAGGGGGAGGGACAGAGGGAGGGAGGGTGATCCTCGAGGGCCAAGCACCCCGGGGATCCGCGGGGTCCCGAGAGCGGGCGCCCGCGCTCTCTCTGCCCGTGCTCCGGCACGAGACGGGCACAGATGGTGATTATTTAGGAAATCCTAAATCTGGAATGACTCAGTGGTTTACAGAAGCCCCTCCAAAGGCAGAGCTGCCGAAGGTGTCCTCCCCAGCTCGGCGCCCACACTCCTTTCACCAGAGCTCCCTGCCACCGTGCGCCCGGGCCGCGGCACCGAGCCGGTCTCCGCACAGGCTCCGAGCGAGCCGGGCAGCGAGGGACGGGCGCCCTGGCGGGCTCGGGATCAGGTCATCGCCGCGCCTCCTGGACCCCAGGCTCGCGCGTCCGGGCGGTCCGCAGCTCCCGGCCGCAGCTCAGAGAGGGGTTACCCGGCCAACACTGGGCCGCTCGCTCGGTCCCGCGCCGCCCATCCCGGCCGTGGAAGGAAGTGACCGCGCGCTGCGAGCCCCCGCGCGTCCGCTCGGGTGGGGCAGGGGCTGGTGGTGGGCGACGTCGGCTCCCGGCGGCTGCGGCTCTGGGTCACAGCTGCCCACCATGGTCTGGCGCCCGGGCGCAGGGAGGGTCCCTAGGCCGCCTGGGGCGACGGCGGGAGGCGGCCTCGCGGGCCACCTGGGCTCCCCCGGCAGGGCACGGACTCAGGGGCAGGGGACAGGAGACAGGTGCCGGCGGCCACCAACTCGCCCAACTTGCAGCTCCAGTAGCGGCTGGGAGCCGCGGGATCGCGGGGCGCCCCCCCGCCGCCTCCCCTGGACCGGGAGGGGGCGCTCAGGGCGGAGTCCCATTCATGGGCTTGAGCTCCTGGGCGCCGCCGCGGGCTATCTCCCCCGGAGCGCTAGCTCCGCAGGAAACTCTAGGTTGAGGCGACAGCCTCCGAGACAGCGGGTGGGACGGGGAGCAAGCAGCAGCCGGAGTAACTCTGGCTCCCTAGGAGCAGGAAAGCTTCCTGGTGGGACTGAGTTGGGGGCTGGGCTTGCGGAGCGCTGGAAAGCGCGGCGCTTGGGTCTTGCTGTCTTTTTCTCGTGCCCTCTGCTCCCAGACTCTCTCCTTCCCCCGCCCCCCCCCCCAGCACACCCTTCTCCCCCCTCTCTGTCTTCTGTCTCTCCCCTTTTCTCCTCTCTACGCAATCCTACGTGATTGAGGTTTGGATGAGAAATTCTCAGAGGCAGAGTGAGGGAACTGCAGCCTGGGTCGGCTGTGTCCGGTCCCTCCCCGCCCCCAAGAGAAAAACAACATCCACCGGCTTATTGAAGGACCCTGGGTGAGGGAAGAGCAGGATGGTGCAGGGAGCAGAAAGGTGTAGTCTGCCCTCTCTCTTCAGTGACCAGAAGCATGTAGCAGTTTCCCTTCAGGAAGGAAGTGGACACTGTGGAGAGCACCAAATGACCTCCTGGTCTCCCCCATATTGCACACCCCACCACCACCACTACATTTTGGAACAGCAAACAGTGTTTCCATCTCTTTGGGACCTAGATTTCTTGGTACTGTCTGGAAAACTACAAAGCAGATTCAATGTCTAGAAAGGTCTCAGTAGGCAACCTGCCTTAAGGATAAATAGAGGTTGGGATAGTGTGATGTGTGCAAGGACATTGAACGACAGCATTGGAGAGCACTCTTTTCTCCAGAATCGCTTGCCGGGGGCTCCTGATAGAGAAACAGGAGTCATCCAAGGAAACACAACATTAGAGAATCTGAAAACCTGTATTCACCCTTGGTTCAAACTACAGAGTGGGAGCGCTCCTTAGTCATGTTTGCCTTTTCCTTTAACTAGTCTTCAAATAATCGTACTCTCTCTTCATTCAGTGGGTGATTTCCAAGCAGAGACAGGTATATATTAGAAATTTCCAAAGAGGTTGGGGAAGATACCAGCCCTGCAGACTGATAAAAATGGGCCCAGATTCAAAGAACCCCAGGTATGTGGGTCTAAATATGGGCATAAATCTTTTAGCCTACCTGAGATTCACTTGGGCAATGAGAAGGACAGAGGTGTGTGAGTCTGACAACCCAACACTGCCCAGTGATCCTGTGCCTGGCCCTTCCTGACTACTAGCTGAGCAAAGCAAAAACTGGCAAACCAGGGGCTGATTGACAAGAGTTGAGAGGAGGAGGGGCTTCCGATTGTGAATGGGGAGAGCACAGCACTTGCAGCAGCTCTGTTTGTTTGGCTGGATGGGGATGAAGGATGCATTCCTGGAATTTGAGCAACACAGATCAAGATAGGCAAAGGGGATGCGCTCTCCAGACTACATCTGACAAGACAAAAGGGATTGCTTGAAATCAATTGGCAACACAGTCAATTAGGAAAGTGTTCAATTTCCACAAATAAAATTATTTTCCTTCCTTGGCTACAGGAAGACTTGTCTCATTTTTCAGCAAGGCAGGCACAGATAGTACTGGCTGGCTTTGGAGGAGAACCCTGTCTTTCGCAAATCAACACTTAAGCAGAAAAAGGTCATCTAAGGGGAATCCCAAGAGGAGTGAACTGGGAGGCGATTTATAATGAGGGCCCTAAGGAAATCAACTCAACTTGGCCCCTTTCATCGTCACAATGGAGATAATTGTTCCCGTCTACCTCACAGAACAGATTGTGCATATGTAAGCGTGTTGACAACAGGAACACACCAAACGGGTGAAGGAGTTGGGTGAAGGAGTTGAAGGTGGTGTTCTGAATGCGTGTGATTCACCTGACATGCTTGCTCTAAAAATGCAGATTCCCTATGAAAGTCTCTGAGAATATGAAGCAGAAATCTCTATGACTGAGGCATATGCGTCAGAATTCTTAAGAAGAATGTCTCCAGGTCTCAAAATGTAACCATTTACTATATAGATGCAGTACATACATAATACTGGAAGAATAGACAAGACTCTCACAGTTGGCTATATTCCTCTAACTTGCACACCTCTGGATCTCTCTCCCCTCAAACAGGGCTATAAAGAGACGTGTCTACTCAAATCTTCAGTTTTTTTATAGTCTATGGGCAGTCGGTGCTTGATAGAGAAGGAGATACACCTAGAAGCAAAGGAACCTTGTGGACAAAGAAGAGAAGGAAAATCAGCTCTTGCTATTTAAAGTCCCTTCATCTTGGCATGTCATTATCAATCTTGACATTTGTAGACTAAACAACGCCAGGTTTCTGAGGTGCACATTGGTCCTGCCTTAGATCTCTATGAAAAGAAGAGGATGTTTGGGTTTCAATAAAATGGCAAGGACTTGACTTTTTCCCCTTGGACTTGTGCAACCGTCAATGCACTTTAGGTACTGGGTCCGTAACTGTTTCATCAGCGCAGCCATCTGCTTCCCTTCTTCAGTAGAAAAAAATAGATATGCAGAAATCTGAAGAAAAAAAAAACTAAACATCTAGGTCCTGAGTTCACAGAGCTTGAACTCAGAAGAAAGATATAAATTAGGCTTCCATGAATTAATTCAAAGCTTTTCTATCTAGTTCACTGAATTATAATCCTTCCCCATGCCGCCCAGGACTGTCCAATAGCCCTGACTCTGTGGGTGGTAAGATAAATCCACCTGCTGATGGTTGTGATATCACAGAGCTATAAGAATCTTGATTTTTTTTTTCTGCTATCTTTCTTAAGATAGATGAAAAATGTCCCTCCCCAATTTTGAAGACATCATGAGTAGGAAAAGTTTTAGTTTAGAGTAAGTTGCCAAATACACATCAGAAGGATTCTTATACAGATATATTTATATCTCTTACCTCCAGTCAAACAAAATATAGACAGTATTAGTCATCTGCATATTTTAAGATTTAAAAAATAACACAGATTTAATTGTCTTTGGCTTGCTCACAAGCCAAATCTTCCAGCTCCCAAATCAAAATAGGATTACCTCACATGTCCATTTTAAACACTGTATTGAGTGTACCTGGTGTTCAGGATATGGTGTCGGTAACCTAGAAGAATTCTGTACCAGTGGTTCTCAACCCTCCTAATGCTGGAACCCTTTAATTCAGTCCCTCATGTTGTTGGTGACCCTCCAACCCTAAAATTATTTTGGTTGCTACTTCAAAACTGTAATTTTGCTAGCTGTTATGAATCATAATGCAAATATCTGATTTGCAGGATACCTGATATTTGACACCCGTGAAAGGGTATGTCAACCCCCTACAGTGTTATGACCCACAGGTTGAGAATCACTTTTACAATCTTCTCACCCTCAGCAAGCTTAAAGTCCAAGTCCACGCCACCACGCTCCTTTTGGGCTCTTTTCTCAATCATCCATTTTAAGTAAGGTACTGGATAAATTACTCAACTTATCCAAACCACAGCTGCAGCACAGTTCCGTGAGATCAGCACCCACAGAAGTTAGCCAAAGTCACAGAATACCAGAGACTGTGACAGTGTAGTCCAGTGTGAGGAGGAGAATGGCACCCTTTGGATGTCCATTTAAATCAAACCCCTGCTGTAAAATGCAGACCTCTCAAACCCAGAACCTGTACTTTGTGGCTCACACATGTCACCCACTCCCAGTCGTTAGTAAAACAGTCAATGTCCTTGTCTGTTGGACACACAAAGAGGACCACCTCTGTACCTCCACCATCCTTCTGGAAGATCAGCCCTTTGACTCAAAGTTCAGGAATATTGGCTAGCAGGGCTTGACCACAGCAGGCCTGCGGGGTAGGAAAGCTTGTCTCCAGGAACTTGTCCTGTACAGTCCCTGTCCTCAAAGTCCCCTCTGTCTTTCAGATGGTCAATTAAAGGAGTCTGTGTGAAGCAATATAAACAAGCACTTTCTAATAATTTGTGAGTTTCTTTCCGTAGCGAGTTCATTCTTGGTCCTGTATTCAACAATTCAACAATGGAATTACTATGTGCATATGCATGTGTGTTTTGGACATCTCTCAAAATGGGAAAAGGATGGATTTTTATTTATGAAAGATGAAGAGCAATGCCTTTGTGTTTAAAAGAGAAAAGTTCAAGTTTCAAAGCATATCTGTTTTAATTAGAATGATCAGTGGTAAATTTCTTGAACACCCCTAAGTGAATCATAGTTATGGACACGCTGAGTCCTTACAATGATCCTCTAAACTGAGCTTGTAATGATGAAGAAACTGGACACAGAAAGGCCAAGCTCTTAACTTATGATACACTGCTAAGAGTTTGTAGAATACAAATTAATTCATTTTCAGAGATTCCCTTTAACCATGATTTTGATATTGTATGGCAATAAAAATAGAATGTCATTAAGAATTATAATCATGCAATGAATTTCACAATTTAAAAAATATAATTGCCACTTCTGTTACCCTTTTCTTCCTTCCTTCCTTTCTTTCTTTCTTTTTTTCTTTCTTTCTTTCTTTCTTTCTTTCTTTCTTTTTTGTTTTCTGTTTTCTTTGTGTAGCCCTGGCTGTCCTGGAACTCACTCTGTAGATCAGGCTGGGCTCAAACTCAGAGATCCACGTGCCTCTGCCTCCTGAGTGCTGAGATCAAACTCCTACACCACCACACCCAACTACCCTTGCTATTTACTTTGTTGTTTACTGTTGAACACTGGTCTTTCATGTGTTCTCTCACTAAAACTCAAGAAACTTTTAACTAAGGTTAAGATGGTAATTGTAACCTAATTTTGTAAATAGACACTGAGTAGAATGACGTTTCAATCTCACACAAAGAAAATCTAGGAGTTACACTCAGGCCTGCTGACACTGATGTCTACACTGCTCTAATTGAAACCACACAGAAAGAAGCAATGGAAATTCCAAATGTCTTTCTGTGCACTGGTCTCTACTACAGTCTTACAAATAACTTTGAAGGGATCACTCTATGCTGGGCAGAGTGGGCACAAACATTCAAATTGCCCTGTCTTTCTGTGCCTTTTGCATCCTCTGGGTTGGAAAGCTAAAGCAATGGCTTGTTTTTGCCAGTCTTGATTATGAAGCATACAGCACACTACTTTGCCACATCCACAGCTGTCTTCCTTTCCAGGTGGACTAAGGGTGTCATAATACCAATGCTGGTGCTACCTATGGAACAGAGGTTCCCTGTTAGAGGGTAAGACCTTCACAGATAGGACTCAGTCAGAGCAAATATCCACCAAACAGCTGGATAAAGGAATTAATTCATCCACCCAACAGCTTTGGTTGTAGCTCAGTGTAAGACCACATACTTAGTATGTTTGATACCTTAAGTTCACTCTCTGGTGATTATATAATAAAGTGTATTCATCCACTCATGTATCTTATGAAGTCAAATACATGCATAAGTCATCCTGAAGAGAAATGTGGCACAGCCACCCTTTGTAACAAGAAAGAAACTCAAGGTTCCCTCCATTATTCCCAAGTGGATTGTTCAGTTGCATCAACATACATTAGAGAATTATCTGCCTTGATTCAATGTATCTTAAAATCTGGTAGCCAGAGAAGGTATCTGTACTCAGACGTCTGCTCTAAGAATCCTTAATCGCTATGTTTATCTTTTCAGTTCTCTGTAGCTCTGTCTCTCTCAAACACATAAACATTGATGAACATATTCACACTCATGTTCATAGGCAAATTGGAATAGATTAATGAGACAGTGGAACAAAGATGTCAGACAAAATGATGAACCCATTATTGAGGTCTTAGAATGCGTTTCAAGTGACCTTAAAATGGTTTGGCAATTCTAATATTTTTACTGACACCCACCTTCTCTGAGCTGCTTTCTCCACAGGCCATTCCTAGTTGCTGTCATTTCTAATTTTAGTTACCGAATTTCCAGGGAATGTATCTGGTTGAAACAGTACATGACTAGCACTCAAAATATATTACAAAAATCATAATAAAATCATACTTTTGTCCTTGATGTTGCACACAGCCCTGGGCACTGTGAACTAGCAAACAATCATAGAAAGATCCTACTAGTCTTTCATAAATTGTGATTGATACAGAACAAGATTTTATTTTAAATAACTGAACACATAAACCATTTAGGAAAACAGTGACAGAGGATCTAACTTGGACAAAGTGATTGATAAAACCATTTTTAGTCCTAGGTTTTGAAAACTCTAAAAATAAAATGTAAGTTAAGATAGGCATGTCATTAGAGTAAATAATTTATCCTCAAAGAAGTTATTTAGTTAACTGAGCCCAAGTTTATTCACTTATGAAATGACTAGTAGGTAGGACCCCCAAATACTTGAAACAATATATTGAAACTGAAGCTTTGATTTTAGAATCAGGAGATGTTTTAATAAAGGGATGAGTAAGTGCATGAACAGGAACAGGTGAAAAACAGCTTCATCTCAGTGGCACTAAGTCAGTCTTTTAACTTAAGCACAATTATTTACCATAAAAATATAAAATATTTGGACCCTTCCTTCATAATAGTGCAGAAGCAAAGAAGAAACAGTTCACTAATTCTAGAGGAGCAAAAAGAAAGCACTGAACAAAAATTTCCAGCCACTTGCTCACCTGTCTCTTTAATGTAAAACTATTCCTCTTTGTGCCCACCATATTTAGAATGATATTAAAAGAACATTGGTTTAGATAGCTGTATGTTTGGGAAACTCAAAACCTGTGGAAGGACTGATGTATAAATGGGTAGATAGATGTATCTCATGTTTGGATGCTGAGAAAGCATGGATGGGGGTAGGGATAAGATAATCACGCAAAAATATCTCTGTCATTAGCATTTAAAGAATGATCAATATTTCTTCGAAAATTTGAATAGGATATTAATCTTTCAATTTTTTGCATTAGCTAGTGATGATCTGACAAGGCCATCCAATCCATTTTATAGGGTGCATACATATTATGGTCAGTCAGAGAGGACTTAAGACTCCATTGCAAGTAAGCTAACTAGTTGTATCCCCTTTCTTTGAGTATGCTAACCATGAAGGCCCTGGAAAATTGCATTCCTTTCTCTACATTTTGGCATTCCCCACTCCTCCCTAGGAATGGGCAGAAATGAGGAAATAGTCATAATTGGCTTTTAAAAGAGAATTAATCAGAAACATTAATTATTTGCTAAGAACAAGAGATAAAAGTTGGCTTGAGGACAAGATGAATTCAGTCCAAAAGCAAAACCATAAAGGAAAACATCTCAAACGTGTTCTCTAGATAAGATTAGTTGTAGAATTTGGGGGCAAGAATCTGATTAACAATTTTTGTCACTATAAACTCCTTGTGTGGTATATTGAGCATTTTTAGCTGCTTGTAAGTGTATTGACTTAAATGTGACTTTAAAATAATGTTGAACATGAATAAAGGTAGTTTAAATTTTAGCCTAAGCCAACACCTAGAGGAGCTTTTATTAGTAGCAGCACCAACTGTGTTCTTGATAGCATTATTTAAGCTGTGGCTATACTAAGTAAGAAGTGCACAGCTGATAAAAATGGGGAAATGGTCTAAATCTAGGAAGAGGTTTCCCTTGTCTCTTGTTTCCTAATAATGCTATCTGAATAAACCCTAGATAAACTCCCACCACTCTAGGGAAGTAACTAGTTGCTACCTACATGAATAAGAGGCCAGTTTCGGATATCAGATAAAAAGGTGTCTGTGTTTATGAAGACACATCAAAAACTCAAGGAAGTCGGGGTGGCATGTTCCCTTATAAGTGGATTTTGAGACATTGTCCCACATTCAGAATTGGCTATCAAGGAAAGAGTCCTCTTCTAAACAGAATCAGGTAGAAACTATGGAGGGAGACACGTTATCTAGCTGTTGCCTTCAAATTACTCTGTGCTATAGTTATCTCTGCTCTACACAGCAGCCTTCAGAAAGTCTCACAGTCGTTACATTCCTGTTCATCCTCTTTTATGTTGCCAATGCTAAAGAAACATGGCAATATCAACACTTAGGCTAGGCTCCACATCACACCCGGAACCATGCTGTGAGTGGGAGCCGCCAAGGTGTAACTCTGTTATGACTTACTCCTCCCTGGGAAGTACATGTCTGCAGTTACAGCTTAGAAGGATAAAACCTCTGATCTCAGAGTTACTGTGTTATCTTCATGAGTCTTTATATAATTTCAGGCAAATCTTATGCTTCCTAATTTGAGCCATGCAAAAAACATACCAAGTGAAGGAACGGGGCTTCCCATGCTGCCCAACTCCCTTTACAAGAAGACAGAAGTTCTGTCTTGAAAAGAAAATTATGGTTACATTCTTTGACACAGAGCTAGGGCTCAGAAAACTCGGATCCTAGCCCTATAGTCACACCAACTCACTAGTCACTGTGAAAATACAGGCCTGCACTGTGGACGCTGAGATTCATTCAATACTAAGCTGATTCTCTCATGGGCTTGATTGGAAAGAAATATTTCAAAAACTGAAAGTTCCACCACTGTCTTGGTACTAGAGAACTGGCTCCCCTGAACAGAGCTGCGCAGTCATCTTAGTATAAAATCAAGCTTCCCTGGCTCACTCTGTTTCTCAGAAAATCAGGGCATTGGAATTATCAGCAGTGAAGAAGGTACTGACATTTCTGAGCAAAAAATTTGAAAATTCTGAAATACCTCCACTTAAAACTGCAACTCAACTCCATGGAAAGAAAATTTAAAGAAGGTAATGTGATAGCAACAAACATTACTGCAAAAAAAAATATTTCTATTCTCAGCCCATTTTGAGAATTATTGCTTTAGAATAGTGTCCATTTCTGCTCCCACAGAGCATGGAAAATACGAAACAAAAGTTATGCATGATCACAGACATGCATGATGGTTTTCATCCATTGATTTAAATAACAATCTGTGGAAGGTTAGTTGACTGTATATATAACATGGATTAATTTTGAATTTGTTTTGTTCCATTGGATTTTATGTGGGGGTTTACATTGTCACCATACTGTTTTAAATACTGTAGCTTTGTGACATACTTTAAGATCAAAATGACATATCTAACTTTGTTCTTCCTTAATGTTATTTTGGTTACTTGTGGTAACTTGTGATTTCCCATGACTTTGATGGTTGTTTATTCTGTGTCTGTAAAAATTGCATGCAGATTTTGATAACACATTTCATGTACACATTGATCTGGTAATACGAACTAGTTTATTTGCCTGCAAAAACAAAAAACCAACCTATTCATTTCGGTACCCTATAAATCTAATATATTTGAAAATATAAACATTGATACTTTTTTAAGTGTAGCCAATGTAATTTGAATTCCACTATGATTCTTTTACAGAGTTGAGGATCAACACTACTAGCACGCAAGCATGCTAGTCAAGTGTTTAACCACTGGAACTAGAGTTATGAGTAATTAGGAGCTGCCCAGCATGGGTGTTGAGAACCGAACTCTGGTCCTCTAGAAGAGCAGCAATTATTCCTAACTGCTGAGCCATCTCTCCAGTTCCAACCTTAAGATTTGAATTGCATCCTCTTCCATTTAGGAACAAATACAAGTACACAATCTTATGTAGCAATCATAAATATTGTGAGGTTAATTTCATTTTTTTAAACCCCCTTTTCCACTCCACTGTTTCCATTGATGTTTGGCCTAATAAAATACGCTGATTTATTTGAAAGTCTTTGTGTTCCAAAAGTGGGTTAAAAGTGCTCCAAGGAGACTGGGGTAGAAATCCAGTCTTCAAAGTGAAGCCATGTGCAGCAGGCTCTGTGTTCTCTCCAACACAGCTACCTTTTCCTATCCTTATGAAGCCCACACTGCTACTCACATGTTACAACAAGAACACTGAAGCCAGGAAGATTACTTGCTTGCAATACTGGTCATGAAGTTGTGTTATTTTCTACAAGATCTACCATCTGTATTAGCAGCAATAACAGAAGTCTAGAGACCTAATATGTGTAATATGTGGCAGAAAGAAAATTCTTAAATCTTATATACATACTTATAACATACAAATACGTTTTTGGAAATGAGTCTTCACCATGTGGTGCAGGCTACCTGACAACTTACAACTGGCTTGCTTTAGCCTTCCGAGTGCTTGATTAAAGATGTCTGTCACTATGGCTGACCCATCTTACAGCTTTCACAGCAGTGTCTTTGATTTGATATTTTAGAAAGATAGATGATAAACACAACTCTGAAAAGCCTAAAAATCAATTTGAAAAAACTGACTTATTGTAAAGGGAACACCAATTCCTGATTCACCAACCTTCTATACTGATGCTAACAAGATGGGAATGGCAGGTTATAAGACAGACAAAATCAGCAAGGTAATCAAAAGTCCATATACCTCAGTTCAAAAAGCAGAATTGTATGCAATCCTTATGGTGTTATTAGATTTTCCAGAGTCTCTTAACATAATTACGGATTCTCTATGTACAGAAAGAGTTGTGTTGCATATAGAAACTGCTGAATTTATTCCCGATAACACAGTATTCACTTCTTTATTTATACAATTGCAACATGTCATCAGAGGTAGAAATAATCCATTATATATAACCCATATTCGATCCCATACAGGTTTGCCAGGTCCACTGGCACAAGGAAATGAGGAAATTGACCAATTACTCATAGGAAATGTGTTGGAAGCCTCAAAATTTCATCAGAAACATCATGTTAACAGTTCAGGTTTAAAGAAAAAATTCTCTATTACCTGGCAACAAGCCAGGGAAATAATTAAAAAAATGTCCTACGTGTTCTCTGTATAACCAAATTCCATTACCTGCTGGTAGTAACCCTAGAGGTACTAAAAAGAATGAAATTTGGCAAATGGATGTTTTTCACTTTGCAGAATTTGGAAAACAAAGGTACGTACATCATACCATTGATACATACTCAGGGTTTCAATGGGCAACTGCTTTAAGTTCTGAAAAAGCTGATTGTGTTATTGCACATTTGTTAGAAATAATGGCATTTATGGGTGTACCTGCACAAATTAAGACTGATAATGCTCCTGCATATGTATCTAATAAGATGAAGCAATTCTTTGCATATTATAATATAAAGCATGTTAGTGGTATACCACACAATCCTACAGGACAAGCAATTGTAGAAAGAGCTAATCGTACCTTAAAAGAGATGCTTTTTAAACAAAAGGGGGAATTAAAGAATCCCAGGGATAGATTACACAATGCATTGCTGACTTTGAATTTCCTAAATGTTGGTGAAAAGGGTGCCACTGCAGCTGAGAGACATTGAGTTATACAAAAAAAAAAAAAAAAAAAAAATGGAGGAATTACATCAACCAATATATTATAAGGATATGTTAACTTTAGAGTGGAAACCTGCAATGGTTTTAAGATGGGGACGTGGTTATGCCTATGTGTCTACAGGGAATGAAAAAATGTGGTTACCAACAAAACTTATAAAGATTAGATCTTACCAGGGAGAACCTCCCATTAGCTGAAATATGAATGTCTTCACATGGTAAGAGTATTTCATTAACTGTATGGTTTTCATGATATTCCAATCTTTTATTCAGGATGGACAGAGTTTATGGTGTTCATGATATTCCAATCTTTTATCCAGGATGGACAGAGTTTATGGTGTTCATGATATTCCACTCTTTTATCCAGGATGGACAGAGTTTATATTCCAATCTTTTTCCAGGATGGACAGAGTTTATGGTTTTCATGATATTCCAATCTTTTATCCAGAATGGACAGAGTTTATGGTGTTAATGATATTCCAATCTTTTTTCCAGGATGGACAGAGTTTATGCCTTAAAATGAACTTACAAAGTTGTTCTATGCCTTCCATTTGCTCAAATTTAGAGCAAAAATTTATTTTCAGAGCCAAGGACTGAATGACAATAACAACAAGACAAATGGGCCAGAAGATTCAACCTAACATACTGCTTCAATCACTGTTTTCTTAAAAACTTTGCATGCAAATCATTTTTAAAAGCGCTAGTCCAAAAAATGATCGATCTTACAGAGACTGGGCAATAAAAGCTATAGGTAACGTTCCCGGGAATTGGCCAATATCTCAATTTTTGAAGGGTACTCGAAAATATTTACACTCCATTCCCAAAAGATGGGTTGGAAGTTTTTTGTGTGTGTTATGTTATGTGTTGTGATTGTTTGTTGTCGTATGGGATGAATGGATATATGTTATGTTGTGAATTGGATTGGGGGATTTTCTTCTTTCCCTCACTCTATTTTTTGTCTCTTTTATTATTAAAAACTTAAGATTATTTTGTTATATTCATAGAAATTTAAGATTGTTTTGTTATAATAGATATTGAGAGAAAGTTACGATTATTATGTTTTATATACACTTGAAGATAAATTTTAGTTTCAAATTTTCAAGATTTCTTTTGAAAAATAAAAAATTGTTTTTCTTCTATTGTCCAAAAGACAATTTTCCCTAGGAAAGATACTACATGCCATCTTTTTATGACATGAATGGAGACTTACAAATGTCTTTCTTCTGTTCAAAGAACAGGAAATATTCCTTCATTGATTTGTGCATCCTGCACATCCAATGCATTTTGGTGATTGCAGAACTATGTGTTACTTGTGAGAAATTGTATATTTTCAGAACAACGGGACCTGAGTCCACGGAAGACAAGACAAGTAACCCAAATGATCCAGCCTCATAGATTGCCTCAAAAGCTGTTTCCTCCAAAATCTGCATCCAGAACAACTTCAAACAGCTTGCTGAGATGGCCCAGCCTCAAGGACTGTTCCAGACAAGACATCAATGGACTCCTGAACTTTCCTACCAAAGTCCAGCTTCGAATTACAAATTGCTCAGAATATTCAAATAGCTGAGCACCTAGAAACTGGACAACAAATGTTACAATTTACTTGCTTAACCATTTTTTCCTTTTATTTGGGCCCCTAAACAGGTTTTCTGCATCCCAATTCAGGAGGAAGAAGTTTTAAGAGAGCGGCATCCCATTCCCAAAAGGTGGGATGGATGATTCTTTGGTTATTTGATGGCTTATAGATGTCATTTAGGGGGAATGGTTACAAATCGTTATATGGTCTTGTTAAGCAAAGTGTAGAAGGTTAGGCTCAGGGATTTCTTTCTCTTTCTTTATCCTTCTTTCTCTCTTATATAGGGGGGAGAAGACTTGAAAAGAAAAAAGAGAGGGAATATGGATATATAGTATAGAATTGATAAGATAAAAGGGTAGATTATTGAATATACTCCTATAGATATTTGTATATTGATACAAAATTAAGGCTATATTTTGACTAGGTATTGTACCTATATAATTCATAAATTTGCAATGTGAAGTTCTAGTCCTTTTGACAGTAACTATCACAAACTGTCATATTTCTTTTTGGAAGCTGCTTTCCTATGCTTCCTACTCAAATAATAACTTTATCCCTTCTTATGTCTTTGATGGGGTTGAAGGCATAGTAGTTATAAAATTTCAATTGAACTTGAGTTGTTTAGGATAATTTTTAAAATGCATGTTGATAGTCATTCAAACTTGTGATTTTATTAGGATAATTAAGTTGGTTAATTTCAAAGGTTCTAAGTTAATCAGATATTAAGTTGTTAGAGACAAGCAACATTTGCTTACTCAATGGATATGGATAGATGGTCTTCAAAAACTTCAAGAGATCTGCAGAATATGGCATTTAAAGATATTTTTGTTATTTTAAAAATTCTTTGACATGAGACTGTCAGTTCCTGACAGATCCCATTGGACTTGGAAGGAGACAATGAGCATCAAGAAATCTCCCATCAGGAGATAATTCCTACTGGGCAGAAATGCCCCTGCTCTCTCAACAGACTATATTACAGTCCAAAAAAGGACCAGAGCTCAATGCAGGTAAATTGATGGCCTGATTCTGCAAAGACAGAATGGGCAAGTCTTATTTCCTGCTCCACAACTAAGTCTGTGAGACATGCTTGGCCAGAAGGCTGAAGATGATGCTCCAATGTTCTAGAAACTGGGAACTGTCTAGGCAGCCAGTTGTCTGTCATTTCATGGTTTTGGAAGTTGCTTGCTCTGCATTTCCTATCTATTCAGATATATTTATCCTTCTCAGGTTTCTGATGTGATTGAAGACTACATAGTTATAACATCACAGTAAATTTTAAATCATCTAGGAATTAAAAGGATGTTTTAAGGTTAAGATGGTTTAGTTAATAATGTAAGTTAGGATGGAAGTTGAATTAGGTATAGATCCTTAAACTCATCAAGAGAGATATATGTCACACCTCTTAGTTTTCATAATTGTTTTTATTGTATTTATTGTTACTGTATTGTGTTTATTGTTAAGAAAAAGATCCTTTTGCTAGAGTTAAAGGGGGAGATATTGAGAGGCGGTCTAATATTGTTTCTGATACATTGAATTCAATGCTGAGATCTGGTTACCGCCCCTTCTGAGGCATTCTCTTGATTAAGGTTAATAAAAGTTGCTTATGGCCAATTAGCTGGGCAGACTCTCAATTAGCTACTCTAAGTTAACCCCAAACCAACATGTGCCTGTGAGTACCTTCCAGACTTCTCCAGACGTCTTTGTCCTTCTGTGTCTCCCGGCAGAAAGGGGAAAGAGTCTCTGTGTGTGCGGAATTCCTGCTGATCTGAGGAAGTCCCGCCTTCCTATACTCTTTCTGCCCAGCTAATTGGCCATAAGCAACTTTTATTAACCAATCAAGAGAATGCCTCAGAAGGGGCGGTAACCAGATCTCAGCATTGAATTCAATGTATCAGAAACAATATTAGACCGCCTCTCAACAATGACTATATAGAGAAAAGAAAAAAAAAACACTTCAAAAGACGGTTTGTTGACTAAATGTTACAAAGCACGATGAAGAAATTAAGTGAGATTATATAGAAAATGGATGTCACATTCATGGTTCTGGAGTTTGAAAGGCAATCCTTCTATTTCTGGATTGAAGGTTTTTCACTGGCTACACAAACATGTCATCCTCAAACTAGAGAGTAGCTGTGTGTTGCCTAGTAGGTAAGAAAATTACATCAAAATGGAAAGGTCATTTGACCTCCCCACTTAAGCTTACTTGTCGATAAAATGATTAATGGAAAATAACTGCTGGTCTTTATAGTTGAAGGCTCCCAATAAGAGTACCTGGACTAAATGGCAAATAGTGAGTTTGAGATTCTAAAGGACAAGAAGCATGTGCACTCTAATGTATCCTCCAAGAGACAGTGGCAGTGGTGATAGTGGATGAATTAAAAAATAATAAAATATTCTATACTCTATGGAAATAGAACAAGACAGAATAATGCTGTTTCTACTATAACTGGAGGAAAAGTCAAAGATTTTTTTGAGATGTTAATTGTTGATTTTTTAAATGAATGATATGCATATGTATGTACATATACACCAGGTAATCTTAGCCACTGATGAAATATTGTGTAATAACTCAGTTCTAAAGAGAAATCATTTTATAGAAGAAAGTCAACAGAAAGTAGATTATAATGGACTCATTCCCAGTTTTGGCTGAGTTTTCCTTCAGATGCAGCCTAAATAGAAGCTTGGATGGTGTTTTCCTCTCTACAGAGTCCATTTTCTCAGACCTAAATGAGTCTATCCAGATGATTGCTAAATCCTTCCAATCTAACATCCTATGACCTCAGACTTGTAATGCTCTTAAAGCATTACTTCCTTTAAGTAGTAGGACAAATTGGGATGGACCCCTTTCATCTGTCCAAGTGCCGTTGAGTTAGCAAATAAAGTTGTTATTTTCATTTTTTTTTTGAGCTGGACATTTACTAAAGACTGAACAAAGGGATGGAGGAAGTGACTTGGCACAGGTTACACAGCTAATAAGAGGAAGGACCACAATAGGAGCATATAAGTCTAAGTCCTTCTACCCCCTTTCTAGTTCATCTGTACCTCCCAGGTCTTCTGGTGCTGCTGCTGGCAAACATGATGGTGCTAACAGCTCATAGGCTTTTCTTTTCCTATATGAAAATGAAAAGATGTAGCTAGGAAAACCTGATGCAATGAATCTCAACAGAGAGACTGGGAGAATAGTGCATTTTCCTATTGTAGACTCTTGATCCTCTTGGGTGAACCTCAGTGCTAATATCCCACCAGTTTCTAATCTTAAGGGAGCCCTCAAATGCTACAGCACCTTAATTCTCTTCACTCAAAATTGGGGAGAAGACATCCTGCTTCTGAAGTACAGGCAGGCCTCGGTGTGTGTCATCTAATTTTCTTCTTTGTCAGAGAGCCCCTACTACACGATCACTGTAATTAAGTGTGTAAAGGCTTTGCTAACCAATTCTCCTAAAGTCAGTAAAATGTGTGTGAGATTTTTTTTAAATTGTACTGGCAGTATCCTTAAAATGCCAGCCTGTGATTTTCCTTTCATAGTTTGCAATCCTAGGGAACTACTGTATAAGTATGAGCGTAGAAAAGCAACTGAGCTCAGGGGTAAGCCATGGAGCTCTGAGGGTTGGTATTTCCATGACTAGCTGCTGCTAGCTGGTTGAGAACACGACTTTTCATGACAATGATTCAAACAGAATCACCAAACATAAGAACTGGAATGGAAAGAGCCCTAAGAATCATCTGGGCCAATGCCTTCATTTCAAAGACAATGAAACCGATGACATACTTCTCAGTCACACAGCTCTGCTTGGCAAGAAATTCAGCTCAACCCCCTTATTCCGAGACTAGTGGTCTCTTACATATAAGGTTAATTTATCAGTGAATGGCCACATCTTTGGCTCTGTCTTAAAAGGACTAGCAAAACATAATATGTACGACATGTCACAGTTTAGAATGAAAGGGACTTTCCATTCAGTGCCCACACCACACAGTGACACACATTCTGACCCTTTTAAAGGCCTAATTTGCTGATGCAAAAACAGAGACTTACAGGGCAGCGGAAGAAATAGGAAGGCACACATTTAGTAGCTGGGAGGCATCAGCGTTCTAGCTTTGAGGGGCATCAGCATTCTAGCTCTGAATGTTCCATTGTGATTTCTTTTATTTCCTTTGGATCTTTTCCTCCCTCTGATCCCTTTGAGTTTAGATGACCAAATTAATTATGAAATATTCGTAAATGGCTATCAATGCTTTCCTTTAAAATGTCTTCAGTTGGTTTGCAGACTTTTTAAAACATGTATTTTACTGGTTTATTAGTGGATAAAATGGTCAGGATTCTCTTTGTAACTGTAGAAATATCATCAAAGGGGGCTGGAGAGATGGCTCAGCGGTTAAGAGCACTGCCTAGTGCTCTTCCAAAGGTCCTGAGTTCAATTCCCAGCAACCACATGGTGGCTTACAACCATCCACAATGTGATCTGGTGCCCTCTTCTGGAATGCAAGTGTACATGCAGATAGAGTACTCATATGCATAAAATAAATAAAATAAATCTTTAAAAAAAAAAGAAATATCATCAAATTTCAGAACTCTTTGCACTGTTCATGAGATGCTCCACTGAGCGCAAGGTAGTGTTATTTGCAAAATATCTGGTCTTGATCACCAGGAACAGGTGGGCACTGAGTGACAAGACAGTAGCCTTGTCTCAGGATTTTTTTTATCTGGTATTTCAAGACGGAAGCCATCTTTAATGTAGGTCTTTGATGCTGGAGCATCTGATAGTTGCATTAAAAAAAAAATCCCCTAATTACTTCACCCCTTGTTCTTCTCTAGCTTCAAATAGTCAATAAAAAAAAAAAAAACAGCAATTCATTGTGGGAATATTCATTTAGCTGCAAGTTATCATTAAAGGCAACTAGGGAAAAATGTAGTGAAGAAATAAATTCGCCTGTCTTTTTTTTTTTTTTTTTTTTTAGGTTTTTCGAGACAGGGTTTCTCTGTGTATCCTTGACTGTCCTGGACTCACTTTGTAGACCAGGCTGGCCTTGAACTCACAGAGATCCACCTGCCTCTGCCTCCCGAGTGCTGGGATTAAAGGCGTGCGCCACCACACCCGGCCCTAAATTCGCCTGTCTTGACTAGATATAATTTGACAAATATATTGGGAAAGTAAATACTTACATTTGTTCTCTACATATCTCACTTCCTATATTTATTACCTGTTAAATTATTTGTGGACAGTTAAACATGTCAAATAAAATTCAATAACAGCTCATATTTCTTCCGGCCCTTCACCAGTCTCCTTCCCTTGGCATTTAAAAATTGTATATAAAATAAGAGCGATATGGCACAGTGACCCTAAAGGTGCAGTAGTGGCACATGGTTACCAACAACTCTGTAACTGGACTTAAGGCATGCTCAACAGAGGGAAATCTAGCCAACTACCAGGGCTAGTGAAAGCATGAATCTTGGAGGAGAATCTACAACAACCACTTTACTAACCCAACATCATTCATAACTGTACTCTAAATATTTGTTCTTATACCCAGAGGTAAGGTAGTCCTCACTCTTCACCAAGGAAACTTTTCTCTGCAACAGGCATAGACTGTTACAGAAAACCACACCAATCAAGATGCAGAGTTGTAGAGCCCAATCCCAGCTGATACACTTACAAAACAACTCCTGCACCTAAGGCTCAGACATATTTCTGAAGAGTGCAGAAAGCTTGCGAGAGCCAGAGAATCAGGGACTTTGCTGTGAGACTGTGTCTCCTAAAAACTTCAGAAGCTACACCCATGAAGTATCACCAATATGGCTGCTTTGATATGAGCTGAACAAGAATGACACCATGCTGACATGGAAGTGGGGAGCTCAAGGAACTACAAACTTAGGCAAAGAACCTCAGGCAACTAAGGAATGCAGAGAGCAAGATAAGTGGTCTTCCCCAGGGAAAAACACACCAACTGGTTATCCAATACCAAATGTCAGTCCTGAAAACAAGTACATGCAAATAACATTATATGGGCTGAGTAAGGTGTATTTATATATCTGGAAACATACATATATACCATATATGTATATATACATATATACACATATATAATAACAATTAAAGAAAAAGAGGCCATGAGTTGGAAAGAGAGCATGATAACATGGAATGGGGGTACATGGGAGTTTCTGAGGGAGAAAATGAAAGTGGAAAATGATATAATAAATTATAACCTTAAAAAATTAAAATATTAAGAAAATTTGATTGTATGTTCATACATGTATATATGTATATGCCATATATCTACATATATATCTGCATATTTAAATTTGTGTTTATGATTGTATACTTACATATACATAATTGCTACACACACAAATATATGTAACATATTTATATATGCATACGAGCATATTTATTTTCCTTTATTTTTCTATCCTTCAGGGGTGTATATAAGCACATAACTGGACACTTAACATATGACAAACTGTTTAGCAGGTAAGGCATAAAACACAATTTCTCTTATCAAAGAACTCACTGTCTAGTGGGTGAACCTGACAGGTTTGGTGAAAATAGAATGAGACCCATGCTAATTAGAGTAGGCTCATGCAGGGACATTTAGAAGGTTACACTTCTCAGTTGAAGGGACCTTGCCAGGTTTCATCAGAAATCAACATGAGAACTGCCCACTCAGGGATAAGTGGGATAGAAACTTCCAGAAATAGGACTAGGAAAGGACTTCTCAGCAGAGGAGAATAATGAAGCGCGCAGGTGTGGAACATCAGAGTTATGAAGGTCCACATTGCAGGACCTGGATCTTACACATAATTAAATTTCATTGGGCAAGTTCAGGATTCATGAAAGTAAGTTGATGGATCAGAACAACCAATGGATGCATGATGGAGTCTGGCATGTGCTTGGTCTTGCTTTTCATATGAATTGACTGGAAGACCTGAGTCTTTTTGTCTCACTCTGAGCCCACAACTCTGAGCAGCTCTGAGAGTTTGTGGCTCCAGCGGGTCAGTGAGGTCTCTGGAATGTGACCCTCAGTCACAGCCCACATCAGTTTCCACATTTAGACCAACAGACACCTGGGGTACACATTCTGTATGCAAATTCTTCTAAGAGACAACCATGACACCCTTTTCTCTGCTTGCCTAAAATTGAACAAATAAGGCTATAAAGAAAGTAAATGAGGTAAGACACAAAATAATCTTGTGATAACTCTGAGAATATGTTAAGCACAAAATTTGGAAATCTGTGAAGTTTTGTTTTTCCCAGGGAGTACCCCCATTTCATCCCATGGCAATCTTGCATGTATAGCAACAGCCTTGTTAGCTTCCTAAGTGACTTGAGAATTCTAAGGGACAAAAAGCATAGTGCAGAAAAAAAAAAGATGGTAACACCCCAGTAATTACAGTAAGACAAAGAGAAACAGTCCACACATTTACTTTTACCCTTAGCTGTCTTTGGAAGACAGACACTTCTGCAAGACATAGCAAGATTGAAAAGAACTGAATGTCTCAAGAACAAAAGAGTGATTATAATCAGAATCCTGAGGTTAAATTGCGATTCTTGAACTAAATAACAGTAGAACCCTGGATTAATTGCTAATTTATTGTCCCTTGATCACCATCAAAGTGAGAATAAAACTACTGATGATATTATTTTTAAGAATAAGTGAGAAAATAGATAAAAGTATGATGAACCATATTCTGTATCACACAGCATATGCTGAGAAAATGGAAGTTGTTTCTATTGTGATATGATAACTTAGAACTTTTCAATAGCATTTCTACTGGTCAATAAGAGCAGGGGAGAGGAACTATACTATTTTTCCATGGTGTATGTAGTGAGGTTTAACATAGTCTCAATAATCAGTGGGACTTTCAATATGTATCTATACAGACAAAATAGCACAATGTGCAGTACAGGATGTTCTGCCTATTTGGGACGTGAATATGAACAGTAATGAGTTGTTTTTGTTCCATTTGGAGTGTACACACAGTATGGATGTAAGTAAAAAGATATAAGGAGAAGCGTTAAAGAGAATATACTGAGTGTCTCTTGAGGTGCATCCTCTGGTATAGTCCTGAAAGAGCACAGGTGTGACTGGAACTCGGCATCAGAGAGCAGAATTCTTCTATGCCCTTCCCATCATGCAGAGATGCCCACTCACTGCAGCCACCTACAGAGGTGAGACCTGAGGCAGGAGTTCTTTTCAAGCTTACTGGCATCTGAGAATTAACTCTGTTCATTCCATGTTTGTTTAGTTCAACATATACACTCAATCCACCCACATGACAAGACACAGACTATCTCAGACCTAAGTTTTTCTTTTGCAGCCAAAACCAAAAACATGTTCATCAAGTAGATAGATAGAAAAAGGCCTTCTTTACTCAGGGCCCTTGGGATTCCTCCCAGTTGCAGATTCCTTGTGGGTCTAACCAGACTTTATCTTCTGGATGACTAAGGTATGACTTTTTTTCACAGGAAAGACAGCTTCTTGCTTTGTATGGATTGGATGTGTGTTTTAGTCATTTCTTACTCCATCCTCTAGGCTAGGAGTTCCTAAAAGGCAGGAGGGCCTCTCACTTGCTCATCCTGGAAACAGTCATTATAATTAAATGTGTGCTGTGAGAATGAAGGAAGAGAGAAAGGAGGAAACAGAAATTAAAGTTCACGGGTAATAAAATGAAGAATAATGAGTGTGGCTGGAAATAATGTCTTTTCAGTTCATTTCTCTGTCTGAGATCATACACAGCACAGGACAGGACAGAGGATATACTAAGTGTCTCTTCTACCATTTACTTACAGCCCGTTCTCTTCGCTCTGATGGAAGATGGTGTTAGAGCGCTTCATGATTTAAAATACTCAGCCTGTGAGGTCTGTTATATGCCAGAGTTCAATGTCTTATTCATGAAGAGGAGAACCGGAGGCAAGCTATTCCCCATTTCCATCAATGAACTTAGATATTTGTTTCACTTCAATATTAATCTAGAAATCCCCCTTTCATATGAACATCCTGCTAGGTTTTGGAAGGTTAATAGTGAAAGCATGGTTTCAATGCCATAAGGAAATCAGATCCAGTTGGGAAACCCAAATACGTATCAATGTATGAAATGACATATATGCAAGAGGTCCAAAGAGGCTGGAAGGGCAATTAATTCAACTGAGAGAAAGATTCAAGGTAGTTCCAACTAGAAATGACATTTAACTTGGGTCAAACACAGGAGATTTTATTTCAGACAGGATTGCCATGCATAAAGTCAGGGGCGGTTTGAACCATATGAAATATCCAAAGAAACAGTCTTAGTTTTAAGAATAAATATTTGTTTCCTTGTTTACTTCAGAATATTGGGATTCAAACTCAGAGTGTTCCAAGTTCTCTACCATTGACCTTCAACTCCTAGCCCTAACCTTAGCATCCACAACTGAAGTTAAGAGCCTGGAATTATTAATTCTTGAAGTTGCTTCATTCTTTCTGGGATTCTGAAAATTATACAAGTATTAGCTACACATTTTTTCTCATGTGTTTCTTTGTTTCAACATCTGCTATTGATGCTTTACCATTTAAATTTTCATTACCCACTCTCCACCTACATATATTTCTTAAAATTATAAACAAACTGTTTAGAAGATATTTAATTCATCTATTGAGCCTTATTCTGTAGAAAACAATATTTCTCTGCCTCTGATATGAAAGGGAAAAAAAGAATGAAACGCTTTTCATAAATTATTATTTTTATGTAGAAATCATTATCAAACGGCCAATGCTGAAAGGGCCTTAGAGAGCACAGACAAGGAAGAATAGATTTTAAAGTGCTGAGTCAAGAATTCTGCTCCACCGCACATCGTGGGTATTTATTATCTGGACTCTAAAGGCCCAGATTTCCCAAATATTTGGGTCATATCTAATATCAACAACTTGTAAGTCCTGAGGGACACTTGCTGCATTCCAGGGGTCTGGCATCATCCTCAAGTCACAATGCAATGAAACCCCTTTCCCAAGCACCAGGTGTTATTCCAAAGGAATCTTACAAGCAGAAGAATAAAGGAGCATTCCAACACAAAAGGCATCAGAATGAAGAAGTCACTCTTGACAAAGGTAAAGGCTGCCTCTACCATGCATAGTGAACCTGAGAGACAAACTCCCTCTACTTTCAGAACTGGGTCTGAACAGAGAAACATCAGGGGCACCTGGAAGCCATAGTGGGAGAAACCTTTCAATGTAATGTGTGCATCAGGGTGATTTTCTTGAAAGCTAAAGTAGAAAGGAGCTGATTAGATCTCTGCTAAAGGGGAATGAAAAAATAGCTGAGTTCCTGATGGGAAAGCCATATTTAAAAAAAAAAAAAAACCCCTCTGAAGGGTGATTTTAAAAGCACTAAAAACACAGGTAACTTAATTCTGCTACTTCTACTTCTAACATGACTACAACCCATGGTGAGAAACCAAGAGGATCTTTTTTCACACTATCCTTCTACTTCCTTTCATCAAAAATGGCAGGTAAATATGACAAGCCAACCCCCAAACAAAAGTGCTAAACACAAAACAATTCCAATAAATCCCAGAATACTAGCTAGATATTGGTGTACACTTGTGATCCCAGAACCTCGAGACTGAGGCGCAAGGCTCCTGAGAGCAAATGAACAAACCTCAGAATTCTGAAGGCCACACAGCCCAGCTTCTAAAGTGTCAAGCATTCTAGAAAAGCTTCAGCAATGGCCAGTCCCAGCCTCATGAGCCTCTCCATCTCTGGTCAGCTTTCGCCCTAAAAATATTGTTCAATGAAGAAAATGTGCGTTGTCCAGGCCTTATAGTTCCACTCTTTGGTTTATTAGGAATCATTCTAGCTCTCCCCTTTACAAGGAAACTTTTTAAAATTTTGCAGAAAACATTTTTAGCCATTGTGTTTCCCCTTTGTTTCTGTTGATAAAACATCATTCCTTAAGCCACCGCTCACAGAACTAGTCTGACCTCTTCCATCTGAATGAGCCTAAATTTTCAATAACTTAACAACAACATCTTTGCTGCTTTTAGATATGTTAGTCCACAGTCCTGTTCAATTTTGAATGTATTCAAAAATTGTTTGTGGCCCAGTGAGATGGCTCAGCAGGTTTAGGCACTTAGCACCTTGCCTGACAACGTGAATTTGAACTTCAGAACCCAAAGGGCAAAAAAGAAGAGAATTGACTCCTGAAAGTTGTCCTTTGATCTTCACAAGACTATACAAAAGACACACAGACAGACAGACAGACAGGCAGGAAGATGAACAGATGGACAGAGAGATGGTTGGATACACATACACACACATACACACTCATACCAACATAAAAATAATCTTAAATGATTTAGAATTTTTTAACTTAGTAAAGGATGCAAGTTATTTCCATATGTGTCTTGATATGTTACTATTCAAAATATAAGCTATTATTTATTTTTTCCGGTGGCCTTTCTTGTCCTGTTGCCTCTCAGGAGTATTTACCTCCCTCTAGCCATCAAACTGAAAGCACTGAGTCCCGTTGTTGACTCTAACTCATCCTTCATCCTTCAGCCATATATACACATCCTCACACACTCAGGTACACTTTGCTCAGGGTTGCTCCTACAGTGTTTGTTTTCTCTTTCCTGTTCCCACTGCCACTGCCTAAACCAGGTTTTCCATCAATGACTACATGGGCAGTACCACACCCTGGCTGTACCTATATGAATTCCCTCTTAATTCTCATTCCTTGAGGAACTTCTTTCAGGAGCTACCTTTCGTTGCTCACTGCCACAGTTACAGTCGAGGCACTGTCCCATGGGCTGACAGTCACAGGACAAATGTGTTTGCTTTCTGGCTGAGACTTTAAAGGGAGTAAGAGGATCCAACAAATAACAGTGAAATAGCGCAGAATGAACCACACAGTCTTACGTTGCTCGAACTGTGATTCTATTGGAGACAGGAGAACAGTCAAGCTGGACATGACTAAGTAAAAGATTCCAAGAGTCCACTTTCAGGTCTTTAGCCATGTTCCCAAAAGGCAAATCTGGGTCTGATTAAACAAACTGAGGTCTGTCTGGTAGGTGAGAGGAGAAATGGGTTCACTCAATGGGGGACAAAATTTAATGTGTAAGATAAGTTGTGAAAAACAACGTAGGATTAAGAGAAAATATATGACATAGGACTATGTGATATGCATCATACCTACTTTACATAAACTCGCAAAGCTGGGCAAGGCAGTGAACACCTGTAATCTCAGTACATAAGAATCTCAGAATATAAGGCAGGAGAATGATTGGCTGGAAGCCAACCTTGTCTACACAAGGAAACCCTCATCATAGCCTTCCCCAAAGTGCAAATATCAAATATGCAGTGTTTAAACATCTATTTGGTAATCCTGAAGTGTTTCTAAGTTATATTTTAATAGTTCTTCCTTATATTTTCATATATTTACTATAATGAAGGTTTAGAATAGTGAAAGGGGTTTACAATGCCAACCAAAAACTGATTTCTCTACTATATGCTGTTTTGAAAGAAGAAAGAACGCTTAGAGGAGTGACTATGGGAGTGGAGGCAGGGCTCTTTTGTGAGATAGTAATAGGGACCAATGGCAAGTCATGGGGTCCACAGCAGGGGGATTTCCATTACAGAGACACACACCTGAGACAAAACAACTGTCTGGGAAACGTTTCAGTTATTAAAAATCCACAGTTGGATCCTTGAACAATCAACTTTATCCAAAAAAAACTAGAAGTCCCAAGCCAAGGGCTATCCTTGCTTCCTTCACACCCCTGTAGCCCTTTGCAAAGCCCTATGAAAATCTCTAAAATGTGACTTACAGTAATAACTGTTGTAACATGATGTCTCCTGACCACTTTCATTGATCCTCATGTAGGCTTCGGAGAGAAGTGTTACAGAAGGTCAGAAAGTTGGAATAAGGGCAAAAGGAAGGCACTCACATTCTGGTCTCTACATTGTCAGTGTTTTGTTTACTCTAACATGAGAATTCTTATTTAAAAAAAACTATTGTTTAAGCATTACTTGATTATTTTTATTCCCTTCATTGAATTTCAAATGGATAGCTCTGCAAATATTTGCTGAATTCAACTGTAAGTTTAGAGTTGGACAACTCACTTTTGCAGAGTAAGAGGGTAGACTTTAATCTCTTTTACATGAGTTTTACCTCGTCAAATTATATTTACAAGGAACTGTCCCCTAGGATAGGTAAGACACATCACTAAGTGGTTTTACATTTCTTGTGTCCACCCAGTGTCCTTCTGTGAGGACCATCAATCAGTTCCCAAGGCCACATGGTAAATTTTGAACATCTCTGACTATAAAGTCAAACCAATATTTATTTAAATCTAGTGTCTCCAGCAACTGTCCTCTTCGTATTACTGGGGATGAAACTGAAGTCCTTGGTCATGTTAGGCAAGCATTGTCCCACTGAGAAATATCCTCACCCTATGAATCTATGCATGTATGTATGTATGTATGTATGTATGTATGTATATATGTATGCATGTATTTATTTATTTACTTACTTATTTATTTATTCTAAAGCAAGCTTTCACTAAATTGTCCAGGCTGTACTTGAGCTCACCTCAATCCAGGCCTTGAATTTGTGAATCCTCCAGCCTCACTCAGCTGAGCAGCAGGGATTACAAGCCTGTATCACAAGGCTTGACTGATATTTTATAAGATGTAGTTTCTTGATCTTGAAGGACATGGGGTAATCCTAAGCACTCTGAAACCCAGTTCTAAGATGCCAATAATGAATATGAACAGTGTGTATACGATTGATGCCCCAATTTTACTGTTCTTCCCTCTCATGGCAGATCAGTACTCTAAGAAATCCCCAGTATCTCTCTAGTCCTTGGCATACATGGCCTATGCAACCTGCTGCTTTTGAGTGGGAGTGGGACTCCAAATTGGATGAGACAGTGGCCCAGATTGGGTTATGCTGTGTAAGTCTCCTTCTCGGCAGCCTGGAGAGAGATTTTCCTGCTGATCTGGAGATGATCAAGCTGCCCTGCTGTGAACCTATGGAGACACCCACATGGCCATGATGCCTCAGAGCAGCCTGTGGGATCCCAGAGTGGTCACAGCTAACAGCTAGGGAAAGAAAAAAAAATACTACCTCCTGGCTCCACAACCACAAGGAAACGAATGCTGCAGGCAGCCTGAAAGAATTTCAAAAGGAATCTTGTGAGACTATGTCCTCACCCACAGATGCCACGAGATAACGAGCATCTCATGTTTGAAGCCATTAAAGTTGTGACAATTGCTTACATTTTATTTATATATATATATATAAAATACACTCTTCCTGAATGAAATGCACCAGCTGATTTGACCAGGGTCCTTACTGAAATGGACACTCTATTTCAGCAATAGCTGTGACTATTCATATTGTTCCCAGGAGGGATGCCACTTCCATCACCAAATATGCTCCATCAGAGCCTCCTATAGGCATCCACCTACCTCATTCACCAATAACCATGCGTGCAATTCCTACAAAGGGCGTCGGTCCACTGTTTTTAGATGAATCATTTTCAAAGGCAGTATAGGAACCATAAAACGCCTTTTTAAAAAAATACCACAAACATCACAAAGTTCTGAGTGTTTTAATAGCCTTGCTTGTTTTTCACCTGCTTTCATTGCCTCTATGTCACAGAAAAGCTAGATGATTCAGTTTTCTTTTAATTTGATTAGCTGATTTCTTCTTGTGAAAAGCTAAGTAATGCTAAATTCAATCTTTACCAAATTCCTGTTCATGCAAGGAAAATATTTATGCTTAGTGACAAATTTGGTTTTAAAAGAAAATTGGATTTTATTATATGTAAGCTAAAACTCAGAAGATTTCCCCAGAGATTAATCCTCCTACACATGGCTGTGACACACCACAATACAGTCTCTTAGCCCCAGGCTTTGTGTCATGCCCCCCCACCAAGTCAGCACATGGGCAATTGGATTATTTCCGTCCATTTTTGATTGGGGAGGGCTGGCATTGAGTTATGGGAACTTGCTGTGAGCATAAATGCTAATCCTAACAAATCCAAATTGATACTACTCCCAAATGAATGCTCTCTTAGTTAGAAACTAAAAAATGGCAATGACTACTTTGCCATCTTTCAAAGGGGACAGTGATTCTGGGAACAAGACAGTAACTTTAACTAATTTTAGTCAACAGATCTTGCTTTTGCAAATTTACCCAGACCATATGAACATGTGAATGTGGGGAGAATGGTTCCCAGGACCACACAGAGCTCAGAGGAAGTGTGGGACCCAGACAGCTACAACCGAATAAACCTTTGTTCAGAGGAGGGGAAGGTAGTAGTGTTACATTTAAAAAAAAAAAAAAACCGAGATGATGCTATTTTGAGAGTGAAATGATCTCAGCAGGTTCCTGTATTTGAATACTTGGTCCTTGCTTGGTGGTGCTGTTTGGGGGAGGTTATTGGACCTTTAGGAGGTAGAGCCTTGCTAGAGGAAGTCTGTCACTGGGGTTAGGCTTACTCTTCTCAGCTTCCTGTGTGTGGGTGGAAAAAGTGATCGCTCGGCTTACTGACCCTGTAGCTTACTGCCAAGACTTCGCACCATTACTGACTCTATCACTCTGGAAACTGAAGTCAAGATAAACTCTTCCTTAATGCTTTTGGTCTTGATGTTTTATTGCATCCACAGAAAAGTGGCTAACACAGACCGTACACAGCCTCTCTTGGACTAAGGCAAAATAAGCAAGCTGGGGCTGGGGTGTGCACATGTAAGCTTGTGATAGAAGAAGATAGAATCACCAGAGAAGAAGATCTCTGTGATTCCATCTTAATGTGGCATTTGGTTTCCTTTGTCTTTTGAGTTCTTGTTTGTTCCACTTCATTACAGCAGTAGCCCATAGCAACAGAGAATTTGTGTCTGGGTTCTGTAAGGAATAATCAACTACTATCTAAAATTTGGTTTGATGAAACATGATCAGAAAATCAGACTCAAGGCTTCCTCTAGAACAGTGGTTGTCAACCTGGAGTTGATCAACCTTTTTAACCTAAGACCACTGGAAAACACAGGTATTTATATTACAATTCATAATAGTAGCAAAATTACAGTTATGAAGTATCAATAAAAATAATCTTATGGTTGGAGGTCACCACAATGTGAAGAACTGTATTAAAGGGTCGCAGCAATAGGAAGGTTGGGAACCGCTGCTCTAGAACTGTATACTACTTAAAACCAACAAGATCAAGATGGTATCTCCTTCCATAATCTGGCAAGAGAGGCAGAAGTTCTCTCACAACAAAATCAAGATAGTATCTCCTTCCATAATCTGGGGAGGGAGGCAGAAGTTCTGTCACTTCCTTGTCATGACTGTGAGCACGTTCTCAAGGGAGACTTAACCACGGAAATTCTCCAAGGGCGCTGAAGACGGAATCAGGAAACACAGTTCAGACTCCTTGCTCACTTTTAACTGCCAGAGGCAGTTTCCTCAACAGAATGAGAGCCCAGCTGTCCCAACGTTCTCCCACCCAGAAAAGCATCCCTTCTCTCCTTGTCTACATAAACCACAAATCAAAAGATACAGGATTGCTGACAGTACATCCCAAATCATCTCCAATCTCTTTCTCTTTTAGACCCACATTTTCAACAACAACAAGGAAACAACAAGAAAAATCCCATGTAACTTGATTTCTTTGAGTACTAAATGAGGTGTGAATTTTTAATTATTGTTAAAGGAAATAAAGTGGAGTTTCAGTTCTGGAATGGGAAGCCATTCAGTAGAGGCGGGAGGACTCAGCAAAGCCTGAGAACGAGCTCTGGCTCCCTGCCTGCCTCCTCCCAGATCCTGTGATAATCCCTGGGCTCAGAGATGCCCTGGAATTGCAATGTCCAGGAAGTCCGTGACCCACTTTGCATAGGTGGTGCAAAAGAGGATGTCATGGTCCTGGAACAGCCCTGCCCAGTGGTGCGACTGTGGACCAGCCTGTAAGGCTTCCTTTCCTCAGCTATGGAAGAAGAATGCACATCTCTTCAAATCTCAAAAATCTGTATTTATAAAAGGCATGCTACTCTCAGGACTGAAGCGAGCCCTCCCTCTTTTTGGAACAGTATACCAAGCCATAACCACAAGAGGCCTTCTTTTTTCTGCTCTGTGGGCTCTGGTAACACAATCTGTTTGTAGAGCATTCCCTGGGCAGAGTAAGTTCTTCTGTTACCATGGGGTTACAATGCTAACCCTCCTTGTCACATCTTCAGAAGCAAATGCTAGATAACATTTGCTTAAGCAAACTTTGCAAACGCTTGCATTTGTAAAAGATTATTTTTGAAAATGTTTTTACAGCAGTAACTTTTAAGGAAAACATTACACCATAATGATAGCATCTGTTTCTTTGAATAAGACCAAGTAATCTTCAATGCTTTCTTGTACCCTTTACTAAAAATACTAATTTCACCCCAGGCCCTGAGATAGGTTCGGAGGCTCTGGAGGAAAGAGAGGACTGTGCCCCAGGATGGCACAGGATATAGTACCGTCTTCAAGAGACTATCACTCTAGAAGATTATTGCACTTGAACTGATATGTAGCAGGGGCTTCCCAAACTTCCAATATCATGCACTTGCCTGCATTGAGATGGCAGAGAGAAATATCCTTTCTTGTGCCCAGATATACCTCTGAGATGCAGAAGCTCTGGGAGTCAGAGCTGAGTGCTGGAAAGCAATGGCTCCCAGCATCCCTGTGCACGGAAGACAAGGGGAGGACTGACTCAACATGGATTGCCCAGTCTCATTCCCATTTTTCTGACTTGGAAGGACTGGTGAGGCAGGAAGTATCAATGCTATAAACTCCCAGGTCCTACTGATGGGACTCTTGGGGACGCCCCAGCGTAGGGACCCTGAACCAAAGGTGCCATAATGAAAGCAGCTAATTAGCCTGAAATAAGGTGACTTTGAAAGGCTTAAAAACCTCCCTGGCTGTTTCTAATGTACAGCCAGAGTGAAGAGTTGTAGGCTTACTTTTCAATGTTGCTTTCCTTGCAAGGTGCTTTTAAGATTATTTATGTTGCTGAATAACTCTTCAGATAAATGTTTTCTTGCCCAGTAGGTTCAGCTTTTTTTTTAATAATTTATTTTTTATTTCTTCAAGTTACATCTCAATCACAATCCCCTCCCTACTCCCCCCTCCAGTCCCACC
>CAJQZJ010031832.1:0-10059 GCA_907164525.1 Lophiomys imhausi
CTATAATTGTGATAGCCCTGTTTGCCTTGCAGTGTGTGTGTGTAGTTTAATACAAGGAAAATAGACAGGAAAGTACTTATGAGTTATGATAGGTGGATTTATATTATTGCTATAACAGTAATAATCTTATTACTTATTTGGATAGTAATATATTTGGTTCATAATTAGTTAATAAAATATAATATAATTATACTCTGCTTGTCTCCTGCCAATTATTTACCATTTGACCATGTAGGGTTGCGAGTGCCGTAACCTGGTCACACGACTCCCTTCCGAGAGAAGGAGGTGTCGGGATTTGGACTCAGACCGCGCTCTTGACAGCTGGCATAGTCGGCAGGATAGAGGCAGTATAGAGGCAGGATAGAGGCAGGATAAAAGGAAGGATTAGAGAAATTCTAATAAGCTGTAGCCGGAAGGCCTGTGACAACCAAAGGGGGTTATGTAACGCTCCACGAAGCCAACTCTGGTAAAAAGGAGGAAGAGCGGGTTATTGGAGACAGGACTAACCCTGCCGGAAACACCACCCTCCTTAAAGGTGCGGAGTACGGCTAACTAGACGCCCCAAAGCCAACTCTGGTAAAAAGGAGGAAGAGTGGGTGGAAGTGCATAGTACTTTGAAGTCACAAGTCCAAAGCTACTTTCAATTTTTCTATGTTAAAATTTTTTTCAAAGAGATTAGAGAGACAAGCAGACTTAAAATTTGAAAAATTAATTAAGGCTCAGAATTTATCCAGTTTTAGGTGGTATATTGGTAAAAAGGAAATTAAATTTTTATATTGGTTAGCCAATAAGACGTGGAAATGAATTTGTTAATTAGGAAAATGAAAAAATTACAAATATCTCCAGTAACAGGAAACCCAATCCAGTCAGAAGAACAGAAATGGGGTGACACTGCCAGAGCAGTGAACATAAAATTGGTATGAAACCAACCAGAATAGAAGGTGACCTCAGGGATCCAGAGGTAGTCAGACCTTTAATAGAAGGGGCCCATAAAAAGGAAGTGCCGGCTATATTAATGAAAACTGTGCAAGATGTTGATAAGGATAGGCTGATGGGAAAGAGTCTAGCCTTAAATGTACTGAAGCGGGAAAAGAGCCTGATCAACTCTGAAACTCCTACTTCGTACTCTCCGGTGGTAACTACTACTAAAAAGACTCCGTCCAAATCAGGCATAAGTAGATTAGCTCCTACTTTTTCTAATACGCCCCAAACCCCGGGATTGGAAGTGACGGAGACTAGACCATTCAGCCCACAAGAGCTAAGTGAATTAAGACGGGAATATGCACAAGGTGGCGCCAAAGACGCACAGTATATGGTTAGATTGTGGGAAAAAGGGGCAGACAAAATCATGCTTTCAAGCCAAGAAATGGCGAAAATTAAAGGAATAATTGAAAACCCATCTATATTTGAAGCGTTAGAGCATGTTATAGAACATGCAAAGGGAGACACACACCACCTCTTAGATTGGATAACAGCCACTTGGAGATATGCTTTCCCATCATTAGATTTGACACAATTTGAGACAGCAGGGAGATGGTTAACTTAAGGAGATGCAATTAATGTACTTAGAAAGCTAGGAATTCTATGGTTTATATATAATCAGGCTACTACACCTCAAGCCTCGCCGATGACACGGGCATTTAGGAAAATTATTATAAAGGGAGCTCCACCCAATTTGAGAATACAAATTACGAGTGGACTACAAGGATGCTAAACTATAGCAGATGTCATATCCTATTTTAAACAATACAGAGAACTGGAACAGGATAGAGTAGTGTCATTTCAAGCAAAAATTAAGAAACCCAGGAAGGATAGAAATAGACCATACGTTAATATTAAAGTAAGACCTTTTGGAAATAATAGAGCAATGAATATAAGACCCCCACCAAGGAAAACAGGGTTTATGAATAGATTTTGGGGAAGGAAGAATGAATCCTTTCCCAGACAGCCACCACAGAATAATAATGGACAAGATTACAGGCAGAACAGAGATTTTTTTAGGCAGAGGCAACCAACCATCAGGCAGGTTCCGACCTTACCCACAGGATCGCGCCCCAACACGGGAGCGATATCGCAATGGAAGGCCTATGCAATAAATTTATGCGACCAAGATACTAGACCTTTTGTAAATATCCTGCGAGTCACCGAAAAGGGGATAATACCAACTAAATGGCTTATAGATACAGGAAGCCAAATTTCTATTATAACAGATCTAGGAAATCAACAAAAGGGACATAAATATATAGTTTTACAGGGAGTAAATTCAGAAAGAAGGGTACCAATAGTAAAAGTAAAATTGCAAATATATGATAAACAAATAGAAATAGAAATGGCTCATTTTCAGGCACCATGTAATGTGTTAGGAATTGAGGAGATTAAAACATTAATACCACAATACCTAAATTATAAGAAAATAAAAAAGATAATGGTTAATTCGGCAGAAGTAAAAATAGAACCAGTACAGCTTCCAAAAACTAAGCCAATCTTTACTCCCCAATATCCAATAAAAGGAGGAATTGAAAAAATAAATCAAAGTATTAAAGACTTATTAAAGGAGAATATAATAATACAAGCCCAAAGTTTTAACTATAATTCCCCAGTATGGCCAGTACAGAAACCAAATGGTAAATGGAGATTTGCTGTAGATTATAGGAGAATTAATGAAATCAGTGATAAACTTCCTGGTCAGTTACCAGATATTGATAATATTTTTACACAGATAAAAAGGGCATCACCAAAATGGCTGGCAAACATAGATTTATCTGATATGTTCTTTGGTATACCATTGCATCCAAATTCTCAGGAATTGACCACTTTTACGTGGCAAGGAAAACAGTATAGATTTCTTAGACTACCACAAGGATATTTGAATAGTCCTATCATCGCACATACGGCATTAACCGAAACTCTCAAGGATTTTGATTCCAAGTGGGTGGAGTGTTTGTCATATGTGGATGACCTAATAGTTTTTGGACAGGAAGAGAAGGAAGTAGCAGATACTGTGAAGAAATTAATACAACATTTGAGAGATAAAGGATGGACAATTAATATGGATAAAGTGCAGGTTCCTGCACAAAGAGTTAAGTTTTTAGGAGTACATTGGTCTACAACTGGTCCAGAAATACCTGATTCTGTGATAGATAAGTTAGAAAAAATAGAAAAACCAATAAATAAGACTCAGGTACAACACCTTATAGGACTTTTTGGATATTGGAGACAACATATTCCATATTTACAATTAATGTTACAACCATTATATAAAATTACTAGGAAGGCAAATGATTTTGAATGGACAGAAGAACAGGATAAGGCAGTAAAATGTTTAATAAATTACATTAAGGAATATAAAAAATATATTATAGTTTAGAGAATAGTATTATTATTATTGAGGTACTTTTTGCCAAAGGTCATGGTAATTGGAATATATTTACAAAAAAGGATAGGATTCTTCCAGTAGGATTTTATAGCAAACGCTTTCCATGGTCTGAAAATCGGTACTCATTGTTTGAAAGAACAATTTGGGCCGTATACAAGGCAGCCAAGGCCGCCGCCACAATGATGACCCAAAACCCTGTTGTAATCCATACGGAGTTTCCCATCCTAGATTGGGTAAAAGTCCCGGGCAAAACCTGGACAGGCCTACCTATTGAAGGAAGGGTGCTCCAATGGAAATGGTACTTGGAAGACTTTGTTAAACGTCACCAAGTGTCACAAAAAGGGAAAATGTCAGCAATGTCCGAGAACATGCTCCGACAGCAACCTAAAGGTGATTGGTTGGTGGAACCTCCTGAAATTAAGGAGGAAGCGTCACAATCTACTCCCATCGGACGATGGGGTACAAAACCATACCAATCAGGTATGTTGCAAGCATGGTTCACGGATGGCTCATCAGCCACCTATGGCGGGAAAATTAAATGGAAAGCTGCTGCCTAATGACCTTCAGATGGTATGACAATTACAGACCAAGGTAATAGCAAATCAGCTCAGCATGCAGAAGTAATAGCAGCGTTGTTAGCAGCTAGACAAGCATTAAAGGAAAAAGCTAAGTATATGACAATTTATACTGATTCATGGTGTGTAGCAAATGGAATAGCTATATGGTCAGGAAAATGGAGAAGAACAGGATGGAAAATAAATGGTAAAGATTTATGGTCCAAAGAAGCATGGGAAGAATTGGACCAAATAAGTAAACAGGTGAAAATAACAGTTTATCATGTAGATGCTCATACCAATAAAAAGGATGAAACTAGCACAAATAATGCCATAGTAGATCAATTAGCTAGTGCAGTATTGAAAATAAGGAGAACTTATGAAATTAAGGATGAAGCTCCTTTAAGAAAGAAAATTAAAGCCAGGTATGAAATAGTGAAACCAGAATTAGAAGTGGCAGTAAGAGAAAAGGAAATATTGGATCTCCATAGAGCTATGGGACATTTGGGAACTCATGCTCTATATCAATGGTTTACCCAAAGAAACATACAAGTGTCATGGCACATAATTAAAAATGCCATTAGAGGATGCCAGTCATGCCCTAATCAAAAAACTAGGTTTAATAAACAATGTAGAGGTGTTGTAGGACACCGAACAGGTTTTAACACATTAATACAAATTGACTTTATAGGACCATTAAATGCATTTAAAGGACAATATTTATGTACAATGGTAGATGTCACTACTGGTTTGGCATTGGCCAGACCAGGACCGAAACCAACTCAAGAGGTAGCTATGCTTACTTTACTACAATGGTGCTCTCAATATGGTTGTCCTTGGAAAATTCAATCAGACCAAGGCACACATTTTACAGGTAAAAGAATTACAGGATTTAGCAAAAAATTTAGATATTCAGTGGGACTTTCATCATGCCTATAATCCTACTGCAGCAGGAGCTATTGAGCACCTGAATGGCCTATTGAAGGCTCAATTATTGCAGGAACAAGGAAAACCATTGGCAAGAGCTTCATTGGAAGCAATTAGAAACTTAAATGAAAGACCCAGATTACATAGAGGAAGCCCATTGAGTGAAGCCATAAAATATAATATAAGTTATGAAATGCCCATTGATGATGATAAATCAGTGTGAAACCTCATATTTGTATTTTTAGGTCACACAAGGGACAAAGCCTCCGGAAAGTGGAAATTGTCGCCCCAGGCACAGGAAACCAGGTGTGGATAACCCCAGGTAAAGGGGAACTAAAATTGGCAAAATTAGAAGACGTGGCATGAACCATGTATTCATGGGAAAAGTTTGGAAAATAATAGTACTAATAATCACCTGGATAGCACGTGTCCTGTGGGTAGGACTTCCGATTCTGGACGCAATAGGAAACTTTTGCCCTACAATATGGAAAGGAAACAGTACACATACAGCATTGGTGATAGTGAATCACACTATGTGCATTTTTCACAAAATAAAATGATATTTATAACTTTATTGTTGTTAGCCAATATATTAACTGATGAAAATAGTAATAGTAATACTACTGTTGCTGGTGCTGCTTTTACTACTACTAAAGTAGATCCAATTCTGTTTAGACAAGTTGAAAAATATGTGACAAATAGATTCCCAGAATATTGGAAAGATTATAGAGATTGGGTACGGATTACTAACAGCTTTCATTCTTTTTGGCAAAAATATGCTTATTGCATAGAATATGAGTGGTATTCAGGATGTGAACAATATAGAATGGCTACTAGACTCTCATCATATCATGCAAAAGAGTTTATGTCAAATATGAGTGTGAATGCCACAGATTTGGAGGAACAAAATCCTATTAAATGTCATTGGATAGAAATATGGGGAAATAAAACATCCCTTATGGCAATTTATAGTACACATTGGCGAGATTGGGAAAACCATAAAGTAATTACCCTAAAAGTAAATCAGAAATATAAAACAATGGTGATTCAATACTATGATTTTCATGATGATGATAAGATTGGAAGTGGAACCTATACATGCGGTCTTTCCATGAATGCCACATTCCCGAGACAATGGTTTGCACCTTTAATTAAACAAAGCTTTGACCCAATAGGTTCTTGGTATAATAAGACATCAGAATCATTTGAGGAACAAACTTATGACTATTATTATGATTATGAGGAACAGGAGGATACGTCTCCTATACCCACAACCCCTACAACCACTACTTGTGAACCAAGTAAAAATTTACATAGAGGTTGTGAAATAGTGGAAGAGAAATTAGAACCATGGTTCATTAAAAAAGGCATACCACCATTGCCGGAACCATGGGGAAATAGATGCCCAAAAACATCTTTGGATAAAGTTAATGACACTGTTAAAGAGCACAATATTTTATGTGTTGCAGGATTTCCAAATCTACCTTTTTATGGAAATCTAACAGTTGTCGATTATAATGGAAAACCATACCCCAATTATTATATAGAAAAGATTAATGGAATAAAAGTAAATAGATCAATAATAAGACCAAGTGTACAAATGAATTACTCTTGGGACTGGAGTTTTTGGAAGAAAGTTTTAGCACTAGGAGTAGACCATTGGAGAATGCCAGTTGTGTTAACATCAATACTACCGCAACCATGGGGAACAACAAGAGAAACAGAACCAGAGGAGAGTAATCATTTCTGCACAAGACCAACTCATTCTTGCCCTTTTACATTGGTTGCACAATATAATTGGTCAAACCCCCATAAAAGTAAAGATAAATGGATGTGGGGATGTATCCAATATACAAATTTCACCTATATAAAAGGTGATATAAATAATAAAAAATCTTTTAGCTATATAAGTCCTATACTACTACCCTATAAAGGTAATATTATTAAAAATGAGACTTTTTCTTTATATAGCAAGGAAACTACATGGGCAAAAGAAGCCAATAATACAGTTTTATTTATAGTAGATATAACAGGACTTTATAGAATAAAACATAATTATACTACTAACATTACTTTATGGTATTATAATAATTCCTCTCCAGGACATAAAAACCCAGATCGTAAACCATGTCCGATAAAATTTAATTTAAATAAAACTATACAGGACAGATGTAAGAAAATAAATGAAACCAATAAAAAGGAAACATGGCATTGTTATTTTAATGAAATAGCAATATGTGCCTTACATGCACAAACTAATGAATTCCCCATTCCATATGATATTAAAACTAAAATAGGAAATATATATAGAAAGCCTAAAGAACCAATAGCTTATAAAGTAGAAAATACACCAGTAATAAATATAACTAATGCATAAGAAAATATCACCTATGAATATCCAATTATGGAAGAAATAATACCAACTACCTTATATACATATGGAGATAAAACTGCTCAAATAATTGCCTTAAAGAATATATATCCAATATATTCTACAGGACTCACAGAGTCGCTAGACTTTTGGAAGAATCTGGATCTTACCATCAAAAATGCAATTAAATTCCATCATACAGGATTTCCATATTATTTTTCAATGTGGAATGTACATCCTGAATATAAAACTTGGCATCAAGTAGAATGGATGGCACATAAACCAAAAGGCCTAAACCAAACATTTTCTATAGATTGGGATGAGATATATTATCTCCCAATGTCCAATGAATTATGGCCAGACAGGAAAGAATATGAAGGAAAATTAATAAATAGAGGAAGCATAAGTTATAAAAATAAAAAATATAAATTATATACAGCCCATTTCCCGCAACGTTATTTATACCCACCTCCGGGAGATGCAAAAGTAGTATCAGCACCTATGATAGTACCGGATTTAAAAACATCAGCAAAGGTTATTTTATTCCCAAGATTGAGGAAAATAAAGTTAAGAATAGATTTACAAACATTAAAACCACCAAAATTATATTGTAAAGCGGGTACTGAGACTTGGTATCCGCCTTACACTACTCAACTCCCATAAAAATAGGAAGAAAACCGCTGCAGTTAGGAATCTTACTAGGAGCAACATTAGCTGGATCTATAATGGGAGGTTTATTTGGTGGTGGAGTTTCAGCAGCCATGTTGGAACCTATTAAAGCTGAATTGAATAATATACATCATATTAATAGACAAACCTCAGAAGCCATAGCATCAATCTCTTCATCAATTGATGCACTTAATGTAATAACACAACAAATGAGAGCAGAAATAGAAATACAAAAGAAAGAATGGGGAGCACAGGATAGATATATTAAACAATAAATAATATCAGACCATAATTTGATAATGTGCCAACAATATGCAATGGCAGCACAAAAAATGGAAAGAGAATTAGATACCTTCTTTACCACAGGAGTTGGTAGAAGGACATTACAATATGCAACTTTGATGGACCCTAGTGAGGACAGATATTGTGAGGAAGGAATTTGTACTTTAAATACAATACAAGTATTTTTAGACAATTATTATCCTACATATCATACAAAACCCATACCACAGGTATGGAGTACAAAATTAGACCCATTCTCAGCAATTAAAAATACATGGGTCACACCAATAGATCATTTTCTTTTTATTAATGTGAATAATACACCAGCTTACATACCACAGGATGATACCTTAGCACTAGGGCAAAATACATATATATATATATATATATACCCATATACCAATTACAAAATTGACTCAAACCAGGTTAGCACCAACAACAATGACAGATACAGTATATATATGAGTGATTGGACATGGTTAGTATGTACAAATATGAAAATGACCATAAGTTACATCAATTTGAATAAAGAATCTTTAGATGATACTATAACAACTTGGAATATTGAAAAAGGATGTTGGATGGTACATAATTATTCATTATTAACTACAAATTATGAAACTAGGGTGACACAACGTTCTATACAAGAAGTTCATTTATATTCCACACCTTTTCAACTTTTAGAAGATTTAGAAAAAGAGCACTACCAAACTTTTGTTAAGGCACAACAAGAAATGCAGCAGATAGCTGAATATAATGAAAAACAGCTAGAGAGTATTCATAAGAAAATTAAAGAAGCACAACAGAGTTTGGATAGACATGTTTTAGAAACTCATAAATTAGTTGGAATTTTAAGAACCAGTACACTTATTAATAAAGATTGGGCAGACAGTATAAAGAAGTGTAGTTTCTGGGATATGACAGCCAGACTTTTTCAACTAGATTTTATTTGTACACCATTAGTAGGATGGTGGGAATGGTTTAAAGAAATTGGATTTATTGTATGTTGTATAATAGGAGCAGCTTTTGCGTTTAAAGTAATTATGTATTTCAGAAATGGCTCCAGGAAAAGATCCTTCTGGACGCACATATGGGCTAATTCAAAAAGGACGACTGATGATAACAATCAGAGGACTGTTCCACGAACATTGCGCAGAACTACAAGATGTCTGGGGGCGTATGGGAATTTTACCAGAATGGTCCATAATTCAAGAAAACTGCATGTTCTGCAAGAACAGATACACCTTGAGATTTCTACAAGGACCACCACAAATGGACTTGTTACCATCCTTAGTTGCACATTTTGTATTACATGGCCCAGAATATGTTGAAAGACACCCAATAGATAGAATGTTACATGTATTAGCAAGTCTGGTATCGTGTTATATATCAAAAGGAAACTACCCACATTATGAATTGTGTAAGAATATGATTAGACATAATCCTGAACAAGCCCTTCACTTACTAGAAGGGGACTGGTATTGTAGGAATGCTCAAGAATCTAAATATATTCCTGGTTCTTTACAATCTTTTTGTTGTAGGATTTTAGTCAAACCATTTATTGTAGATTTAATTAAGGAATATAATGAATACACTAATTGGATGGATTACTATATGAAATACAAACGCTCCAAAGGCGAACCTTGTCATAAGAAATTGAGAAAACCTGTGTTGGAAATAACAAGTAGTAAGACTAGGCCATATGACAATGGAAACCCCCGGCCTGTGGCCCTAGAGGGAGGAGACGTTGCACCGAACCAACCTCGATAGCGACACCTTTCATGTTGAGTACATCTCAAGTGTGTGTGGGGGGGTGGGGGGGTGGGGAGTAGAATGTAATGAGTCTGTGAGCAGGCCTCTGGTGCATGCCTGCAGGAGTA
>CAJQZJ010031838.1:0-12974 GCA_907164525.1 Lophiomys imhausi
TCTTCTTCTTCTTCTTCTTCTTCTTCTTCTTCTTCTTCTTCTTCTTCCTCTTCCTCTTCCTCTTCCTCTTCCTCCTCCTCCTCCTATTCCTCCTCTCCTCGTCTTCTTTTTCTCCTTCTTCTTCTCCTCCTCCTCCTCCTTCTTCTTTGCTAGAGATTCCAGGGGTTCCTTTAAATTGCTAGTATGAGATCCCTCCAGTTTGTTTATAAAGGAACTCAGTACTATGAATGTTCCTCCTAGCACTGTTTTCATTGTGTCCTATTAGTTTGGATATGTTATGTATTCATTTTATTTGAATTCTAGAAATTGTTTAATTTCTTTCTTTATTCCCTGACTCAGTGGCCATTGCATAAAGAATTGTTCAATTTCCATAAGTTTGTAGGCTTTCTGTTGTTTCTGCTTTCTTTTCTTCAGTCCAGGTTTAATCCATAGTTGTTTGATAAGATACAATGAGTTATTTCAATTGACTATATGGTTCAATTTGGAGAAGCTTCTTTGAGGTGTTGAGAGGAAGGTACATTCTTTTCTGTTTGGGTGAAATGTTCTGTCAATATCTGTTAGTTCCATTTGATTCATAATTTTGGTTAGTTTCATTATTTCTCTATTTAGTTTCTGTCTCAATTACCTCTCTATTTAGTGAGGGAGGGGTGGTGAAGTCTCCCACTGTTAATGTGTAGAGCTCAATATGTGATTTAAGATTTAGTAATACTTCTTTTATGAATGTGGGTACCCTTCATTTTTGGCATAGATGTTTAGAATTGAGACATCTTCTTGGATTTTTCCTTTGACGAATTTGAAGTGTGCTTCCTGATCTTTTTTTTTTTGATTAATTTTGGTTGAAAGTCTATTTTATTAGATACTAGAATAGCTACTCCAGGTTGTTTCTTGGGTCCATTTGCTTGGAAACGTTTTTTTCCAGCCCTTTATTCTATGGTAATATTTATCATTTTTATGGAGGTTTGTTTCTTGTATGCAGCAGAATAATTGATTCTGTTTTCAAATCCATTCTGTTCACCTGTGTCTTTTTATTGGGGAATTGAGTCTATTGATATTGAGAGATATTAATGACTGATGATTGCTAGTTCCTATTATTTTGATGTTGGTAGTTGTAAAAAATATGGCTAATTAAGCTATTTAACACTATTTAGATTATATTTAATTGATTCAGCGGTTGTTAATCTTTAAGCAGCCATTATAAAAGAGCACACAGACACCACATGGATTTTAACAAGACTTGGCCTGAATTGTGCAATCCTAGCCCATCTAAGCTAGCTCTTAATTCTATTACCCAAAAATGACCCCGTATATACATACATCCCCTTGGACTGCCATTCTCCACACTATGACGAAGTTCCTGGCCATGTGGAATGAGGTTCTTTCTTTCTAACCCATGATGTGTGCCTCCTTCTTACTGCTGCTGTCTGGAAAGCTTTAATCCTCTGTCTAAAGCACAGGCATTCTGTTCTAATCTCAGGACATCCCACCTTTCTCTGTCTTTGCCCAGTCTCAGGCCTCGGCGTTTTATTTAACCAATAGGAGTCAATGTAAGTAACAGACAGAAAGCAGGACCAATTAATTAACATTTAGAATGCTTAACACTACACCATCAGGTAGTGCGTGTGTGTGTGTGTGTGTGTGTGTGTGTGTGTGTGTGTGTGTGTGTTTGTGTGTGTGTGTGTTTGTATTTCCCTTCTTTTGGTTTTGCTGTTGTAAGGTTATTTATTTCCCATGTTTTCTTGGATGTGGTTCACGTCCTTGAGTGGGGATCTTCTTTCTAGTATTTTCCTTAGACCTGAATTTGTGGATATATATTGTTTAAATTTGGTTTTGTCATGGAATATCTTGTTTTCTCTTTATATGGTGATTATACATTGTGCTGAGTATAGTAGTCTGGGTTGATGTCTGTGGTCTCTTAGAGTCTGCAATATATTGTCCAGGTCCTTCTGTCTTTAAGAGTCTCTGTTGAGAAGTTGGGTATAATTTTGGTAGGTCTACCCTTATATGTCAGTTGGCCTTTTTCCCTTAATGCTTTTAATATCCATTATTTGTTCTCTATATTTAATGTTTTGAATATTGTGTGGTGGGACAATTTTTTTAGATCTTTTCTATGTGGTACTCTGTAAGCTTCTTGTATGTATATAGGCATCTCTTTCTGAAGGTTGGGGAAGTTTTCTGCTAAGATTTTGTTGAAAATATTTTCTGATCCTCCTCTTTCTTCTATTCCTAGTATTCTTAGATTTGGTCTCTTTATATTGTCTCAGATATCTTGTATGTTTTGTTTCAGATCATTTTAGATATATAATTTTCTTTGACTGACATATCTTCTACACCTGAGATTCTCTATTCCATCTCTTGTTTCTGTTGGTGATGTTTGTTTGTGTCTGTAGCTCCTATTCTCTTCCCTAGGTTTTCCGTCTCCAGGAGTCCTTCACTTTGTGTTTTCTTTATTGCTTCTACTTCCATTTTCAGTTCTTGAACAGTTTTATTAATTTATTTTACCTGTTTGATTGTATTTCCTCTATTTTAAAGGGATTTGTTCATTTCCATTATCTGTTTAATTATTTTCTCCTGTATTTCTTTAAGGAATTTATTTATTTCCTCTTTAAAGGCATCTATCATCTTATTTTATAAGATTGGATTTAAGGTCATATTTTTGTGCTTCAGCTGTGTTAGGATATCCACATCTTGCTGTAGTAGGAGAGCTGGGCTCCTGTTGATTGTATCCTTAACCTGGCCTTTAGCCATCTAGGTTTCCCTGGTGTTGGATGGATTTTCCTGATGCAGGACTCCTAAGGATTGCAGGCAAACCTTGGGCGGGACAATGGAGCTACAGGAGTATCCTGCTGGTCACCTCTGGTGGGTGTGCTCCAGGTGAACCTGAATGTTCCTAGGTCCTGCAGCCTGTGTCCCTTGAGAAGGGAAGCAGAGCAGTGACGCAAAAATGAAGGTCAGGGGACAAAGAGCAACTCATCTCTGTTAGTTGTGACCCAAGTGGTCCAGCCAGGTGGGCAACTGACTGTGAGGGCTCTACGTTGGATGTTGCTGAGGACCCCCACTGGTCCGCTGGGGAAGGAGGGCCATGGGAGTTGGGGATAGCATGCAGTTCACTTCTACTGGCCATGCCTCAGGCGAATCAGGCAGCCACAAATTATTTTTTGATGTAAATAAAATTATGCCATCTCATTCTTGTCATAATTTTTATTATCAAGAAAACAAAATGTTGCCGGGCGGTGGTGGCGCACGCCTTTAATCCCAGCACTTGGGAGGCAGAGGCAGGCGGATCTCTGTGAGTTCGAGGCCAGCCCGGTCTACAAAGTGAGTCTAGGACAGCCAGAGCTGTTATACAGAGAAACCCTGTCTCGAAAAACCAAAAAAAAAAGAAAGAAAACAAAATGTCAATAAATTCTTGTAAAATTTTGGAGAAAGAGAAGCACATTCCTTGCGGAAATATCACTTAGTGTGGTCACTGTGGATATAAGAGAGGAGATTCTTCAATATACTAAATATAAAACTCCTGTATGGGTCAGGTATACTTTTCCTGAATATTTATTGTAACGACTCCAAATCAACATGTCATAGACATACTTACATGTCCATGTTTATTGCTAAAGTACTCACAATAGCCAAGATGTAAACTCAAACTAAATGTTCATCAATAGATGAATGGAGAAAGAAAATAAGGTACATATACATAATGGAGTTTCATTCATCCTCAAAGATGGACAAAATTATGTCATTTAAAAAATGGTAATGTAATCAGACATGATGCCAAGCAAAATAAGTCAGAAATGGATGAACATTACATGCTTTCTTGCAATTCTAAATTTATATTTAAATATATATTTCATATCCTTACATATACATAATATGAATGTAGAGGGTAGACTTTGCTAAGAGGGATAAAAATAGCAGAAGGACAAGAGAAACTCGAGATGATTATGGGAAAGCAAATTTGAATGTGTGAAAAAAGTATGAAAATGTCATATTGAAACTCATTATTATTTACATTAAACAAATCTATAGATTGGATTCTACAGAAAATCCTGGATTTGTGTTCTACTAACAAATAATACATTTTTAGACATAATGAAAAGAGACATCATGCTGGTGAGAAACAAACAAAAGAAAGCAGAGCTAGCCAGGCAGAGACAGCTGGACTAATGATATTCAGCAAACCTAGAACAAACTCGAGGTAAACTGTTACTAGAGGAAAATGTAACTTTACCAAGAAAATAAAGTTCTTAATAACAAGTGTGCATCTAACAGTAGTGATCTAAAATATGGAAAGATGTTTTTAAAATGATAATTTAGCATGAATATTGGAAGGTTCAGTATTTCACATGCAATAATGGATTTAAAAATGAGTAAAAAAATCTGAGTGAAGAAATCATGCTGTATTATAAAGCTAATAGACTTGTAGTGCAGTTATATATGTAAAGAGAAAATGATGCATACTTCATAAAATCTTAAGTTTTTAAAAGGAGTGATTATTTTTTTCTTTACTGATTATAAAAACAATCCCACAAACAAGTGACTCCATTACCTCATAGAACTACCATAGCTGGTAAGGGGTTGTCAAAACAATTAAAATCTACTTAGCACATTCAAGTATAATATTCAATATTATAAAACACAGTCATCATTCTATGCACTATGTCATCAACATATTTGGTTAAAATGTTTACCATTTGACTAATAACTACCTATTTCCTTCATCCTTCAGTCTTTAAAACCACCATTCTATCCTCTACTCTTACAGGTTTGACTCTTTTGCTTTCTACATAGAAGTGGAAATTGTACATAGTCATGAGATTGTACACATTTGGCTTCTTGTGTCTTGCCTATTTTGTTCAAGCTAAATCAGTCAATGTCATTGAAAATGTCAATTTATTTCTAACTTAATGCTGAAAATATACTTTGGAGCATATATGAATGTAGATGTCTCAATATCTCACATTTTCTTTATGTCTTTTGACATTACATATAAAGAATGACTAAGAGATTGTTGTGTTCTGAGAATATAGGAAGAAATATCTGCCTCAGATAAGACTCCAGTGACAGGCCAAAGAAATTATTTTCTTCCATTCTAATTTGAGAAACAAAGTATTTACTGAAATTACTCAAAGGCAACATTGTCACTGGAAAACCCACCCTAAGATGAGGAAAACTCATGAAGATTCCATCCTTTAGGTTTCCAGCTCAACCTGAACACAGTTCCCCTACATTGGTAGTACTTATATGTTAGTGAGGGGTATCCAGAGTCAGACAATTTTCTAGTGCTTCCTGAGCCTCATGGATTGTCTTAGCTTCCCGAATTGTATGAATCTGTCTCATACAAATAAAATTGAAAATAATAGCCACAAAACAAAGATGTTATTTCAAAGTAGCTTCAAATTGGATTTTCTTGATTACTATTGATATCAAGTAACTTTTTATATACCTATTAGCCATTGTATATCTTTCTCTTTTTTTGAAAATGGTTATGGAGTCACTTTAACCATTTTAAATCAAGTTATTTGTTTTATGGGGTTAATCATGGCGCTTGGGTTGAAATTTTAAAATTTTATTATTTATCTGTTTTTAACAGCATTTTTATATATAATTTCATTGTATAGTTTGGGGGAATGTTTGCACTTTTTTTTAAACAGGGTCTTGACTCCCAGGGTAGCTTCAAATCTTTTTTGTAGTAGAGGATGACTTGAATTTCTGATCTTTCTTCATTCACCTCCCAAGTGCTGAACATTTATTTTGCTACAATCATACCTTTATTTTTTGCCTAAGTTACCTATGATTTTGGCATTAAACTTAAAAATCATTGTACAAAACAGAATAAAAAATAATTTCCCATGTTTTCTCCAAGGAATTCTATATTATGCTTATTTTTGTTTTTGTGTTTTTATGTTTGTCTTTGTTTTAGAATTTAATTCCTTTTTTATTTGTTTTAAGTGTTGTATAAGATAAGGGTTTAGTTTCATTTTTTTCAAATATATGGAACAAATCTTTTGAATGCCATTTACTGAACTGTATTATTTCCCTGTTGGATTTTTTATTACCCTTTAAAAAGTGAGTTGACTTAGATCTGCAAATGTGGTTAAGTAATTGTGAGCTCTGGTTGCTCTTGTAAAGGACCAGGGTTTGCTTTCCAACATCTACATGGTATCCATGTTTTCAAAGCACCTATATCATATCTATCTATAATTCTAGGTCCAGGGAACCTAATCCCCTTTTATATCCTCCTCTGGCATTGAACACAGGTGGTACACATATATATATGCAAACAAACACTCATGCATATGAAATAAATAAATAAAGAAAGAAAGAAAGAATTTTAAGATAAATTAGTTGACCATATTGCATTTGCATGTAGTAGTGTCATACCCTGTAAAATTTAATGTAGAGATGCTTTATTTTGACTACAAGTATATAAAATAACACTTCCTCAGGATCAAATTTTGTTGCAGTCCATAAGAAATGGTCACGCTATATCAAAAACAATGAATGACTGAGGTACTTCTCATGATCAGGTATGTATTATATCAGGACATTGCAGGAAAAATCAATAAATCAATAATAGTAAAATAAAAAGTCAATAAATAACTCCCATAATAAACTTTCATAAAACTTACCTCTTAAGTAAAGTAAGTACTAAGTCTTGCATACAAGGTGGTAAGCAGAGTCTTCCCTATTTTTGCACCCTATGACAGATTGTCAACCTAGCTGAGATGTATGCTTTGCAGGCTGGTGGCAGATGTAAAAGAGAGCCAAAAGAAACATAAAGTTTCTTGAGATTTACATTTAAAATTGCCACTACAATGTATAAACTCGTGATAAATCATATTTTTAGGCCAAGTCAGAAATCAAATGCAAAAGACCATATTTGCCATGATAGGTTACAGTGATATAAGGGAACATTTTGTTTTCCACTAGAATGTCACACCACACCTGGAATCAGCAGATAAATAATAAATGTATATCATATTAAGCTGAATCAACTTTTAGCCTAGACTTTACTGTTTACAGTGATGGAGATCAAAGTCAAGGTTGTTTTCATGCTTGACAAATGTATTAGCTACTTTTATTAATGTTATAACAAAATTATCTAACCAGAACAACTTAACAAGGATATACTTTGAGTTACCATTTGAGGGTACAGTCCCTCAAGAGAAGGTGTGGCTGTGATAATGGCTCTAATTATGACAGAAAAGAGTCAAATTTTATTATCAGTCAGGGAACACACAGACAGAGAAAAAGAGAGGGGGGAGAAGGGGGGAGAGAGAGATATGATTCTAAGCTTATTTCCTCACCTCCTTTTTTATTTAGCACAGGACCCCAGATTATGAGATTCTGATGCCACAGGCAGAAAAGGTGTAACTCATAGTTAGATATCTTCAGAAACACTTCACAAATACACCCAGACCTGTGTCTCCTAAATGTTCAGAAATTTAGTCATCTGATCATGGAGATTAAGTATCACAATGAGCAATCTCTTATAGAGCTAAAGCCACAGCTCCTAAATGTCATTTAAAAATTTGATTCTACATAAAGTACCACCTATTTCAGTGGATGCTGACAGTAGATTACTAAAGAGAAGTGGAAATTTTGAAGTACATTTTAGTAAGCAAACAAAATATATGGGATATTTGGAGAAAACATCTAAATAAATACAGGGACTGTGACAACGCTGGGCTACAGGGGAGGTGCTGTTCAGTGAGGTCCACCTGGATGCTGTTGAGACAATGATTCTATAGGCTTGACTATTTTTAAAGAATATGATACAGAAATATGGAGGCGTATTTCTATGTTCTGAATGAGCTTGACTCCAAATCAGTGTCAGTCAGTATACTACACATCACTGAAAAAAAATCTGGGAAAATTACCTTGAGAACAATTTATTTCATCTTGTGGCTTTGAGGTTGCTGAAGACAACATCTACACAACTAATGGAATGTGGAGAAATCAAGTTTATGTGTAATAGATCCATCAGCACTGTTTTAGCATCTTTGGTACAGGAAGGTTTTTGGCACTCTACCCAACAAAGGAACATCAAAACCAGCCCCAGACTCTTTGCTCTTCAATGCTGTCCTGCCTGCCATATATGCTAATGTAATGGGGGCATATGTGATTTGACTTAAGCCAACTCCATTAGACAGAACTCATACCCAACACTGCCTAGGTGGTTAAGAAATAGATTGGATAGCCCGGGGACCTAGGGTAAAACCAAATACTACATTTGAAGAAGAAGAAGAAGAAGAAGAAGAAGAAGAAGAAGAAGAAGAAGAACAACAACAACAACAACAAGAATAACAATAAGAACAGCAAGAAGAAATAAAATGGCTCCTAAGACATTCTGTTGTATTCATAGATTAGTGACCATTTCAATCATCATTAAAGTTTTTGCCTGCGGCAGTTGGGAACAAGTACATATACCCACAGACAGATATGATGAAGAGAGTGAAAGACCTTGAAACACTCAGCTCCAAACTTGATGTCTCCACTGAATCCTTTCTTACAAGGCTCAGGAAACTGAGTGAAAGCAGAGGCAGAAAGAGTATGAGCCAGAGGAGGACACCAAGAAAATAAGGCTTTAAAAATTAATGTGATCAAAGATAATATAAACTCACAGAGAGTGCCTCACTAAGGCACAATGTGGTGACCTGGGAAATGGAGGCTTATGATAAATGCCTCATTTCTGGGAAAATGCAAGTTATCTTGTGGGAGATATCTAAGATGGTGCCAGCTGGAAGAGGCTGGGTTGCAGTTGAAGCCCAATCGTGGGTTTAGCTTGATTAAATGAGCATGACTTCCCTGCTTGTGATCAGTGCATGATCACCATATTGCTAGGCTTGTGCTGTGTGTTGTGATGGGATGACCTATAATGTGATTGGCCCTTGTGGAAATCCCCCATTTGGTTTGTCTATAAGCCAGAGAATGAAACATTAAAATGGGAAATGCTTAGACATCACCCCTGTCTGGTCTGACTCTCTCTGCCCATTGAGGGGAGCCTGATGGAGTTGGCCGACAGCACATTCACCTTTCCCTGAGAACCCCCTTGTGTGGTGACTGCTGTCAGTCACCACAGCACCATATACAGGATGTGCAATGGTATGTACCAGGTCCTCTGCCTATATATAATGACTTCCAGATTAATGTTTTCTTGAGATTCTTGAGTGTATAAACAAGTGGGTCTCTGATTTTTGTGTCATCAATTGGAATCTTTTCCTTTTGTTCTTTTTGTCCAATTTCTATGTATTTTTGTTTTATATTATAATATTTTATCTTACTAAAAATTATTAAGCAGACAGGAAGTTGGGAGAGGGTGAGATGGATCTAGGAGTAGATATGGAGAAACATGGGAGGGTGAATATGATCAAAATACAGTGTATACATGTATAAAATACACAAGCATTCATCAATAAAAAGAAGGGAAGCAGGAAGGGAGGGAAGAAGGGAAGGAAGGAATGATAATCAGGCAGAAAAAGGTTAAGAATCTAGAAAGAATATAAAAATAATTCTCTGGGTCGTAGTCCTGTAGAACTAAATAAAGTCTAAGATTTGAGCAAGACATAGAAGCAAGGATGAAGAAGATGGATGTTCAAGATAGGACAATGCATTGAGAAAATTTTCAGTTCTGCAAGAGCTTGGCAACCTGTTAAAGGTGACTGCTTACATGGGATGGCTTTTAATTCCAAGAAGAAAAAAAAAAAACCAAAAAACAAATAGAAGAGGCATGGAGCTAGAGAAACACCATGGCACTCAGCAGACAAACTGTAATGACAATAAAATCACATTTTAAAGAAAAATATTAAAATTATAAGAATTGCTGCTATTGTATCTTTAAAGAGCTCAAAACTCTTCCATACAACATCTTCAAAATATCTTATTCTGTGTCTGTCTGATCTTTGTCTTTATCACTGACTAAATGGCATTTCTTCTTGTACTTTTGAAATATATTGGTTAAAGTATATGCTAAGGTACTACTACCGAACAGTAAGTAGTTTTAGTGAGATATAATTTTCTTTATGTCTCATGAAGCAAATAAAGCTGTGCAGGCTCCTCAGAGTAGATATAGACAGGTGTTGCCTGCTGAGCTGTCTCACTATTCCTAGCCAGAGCCTTCATCTTTCTGTTTGAGTCTGACTCACTTACTCTTACCTTGTCTGCATTTCAATACAGAAAGGAGCAAAAGGAAGAAGCAAATAGCAAACATCCTTCTTTTTGATGGGTGTAACTTGTAAAGATGGAGCTACAGCTTCCCCTCACCACCTAGCACCATCAATGAACTATTAAGGCAATGACTGCACCTATATACTAATACTATAGCACACTTTCAAAGGAAGAGAGTATATATCTCCTCCCAGAAGATGTTTGCATTTGCTATGATTTCTTAGTACTGTATATTCCCAACTTTGTGTCTGGAATGGCAGCAACCATATCCACCCTGGGAATTTTTCATTCTCCATGGTGATTCCAAGGCTCCATTCTTACACTTGAGTAACCCTTCCTTGGAAGTTAACATTCACTCTATCATCTTCTTGAAAGTTAGCAACATGATTTATAGATAATTTTATTTGCAGGTGAAAGGATAGCATTTTCTAGTGAAAAATTAACTTAAGAGTATATATTTTATGGTACTTCACCATGAAATAACAAGGTCCCATGCTCATCAATAAAATGGTGGCATATTTGCATATCCTGTTAGGAGCAGAACTGTACAAAAATTATCCCCTAGCCTCTTCCACCTAAAAAGATTCAATGAAGCTTAATTCTGATCAACCCTTTCTACAGATTTCATTGGATATGAATTTTTATGACAATTTTATTATTCTTTATTAAAATGTACACTGCACACAAATCTTCACTGGGGGACCTTCCAATGCAAGTACACTCTAGTACATTTTGAACTTATATAGAATACTTAGTCCAATATATTTAACCCCTGAAAAGAAGCACAACATGTCTGTGTCTGTGTCTGGATATATTCCAAAACAGCGCTGAGCTCTAGGCAGCATGATAACTGTGAAGTCATTCTGGGCCTTCATGGTTCAGTATGGCAAGTGCAGTTTCTACTGAACACACTATTTTATAATCACAACAAACAGTAGCACATATCACAGTACTCACTACTTGATGCTTAAGAAGTCTCAGTTGCTTTCTCTCTAGTGCAGTTCATTGCTTTTAAACAATGATTTAATAATTGAAGAAGCTCCCTAATGTTGAGCAAAACTTTAATTCATAATTAACACAAGTAACGCTCAAGTAGACACAAACTACTTTCTTATGTCAGCTTATTTAACTATCTTCAATGAGGTAAAGGCCAAAGTAGCAAACATACTATGATGGGTGGCTGTCACCACAGGACTTGGGAGTTGTTTTTTTCCTGTTGAGAACTGACCTCTGAATGGAACTAAAAACCCACTTGTTATTAACAGTTTTTAAAATTAATTTATTATTATTATTTTTGTTTATTTATTACTTCAAGTGACATCTCCATCACAGTGCTCTCTTTAACACCCTCCCAGTTCCACCCACCCACCTTCTCCTCCCTCTCCCACCCATCCCACATCTCTGATGTGGAGTGTCCCTACATATCAGCCCCTCTCAAGTCAATAGTCATATGAGGGCTAAGAGCTTCCTCTTGCACTGGGAGCCTACATGGTAGCACCCCTAAGGCAAATTGTCCCATTATAGGTAACAAAGTTTATGATACATATCCTTTTGGTGTGTTTGTTATAGCATAGTTATTCTGTACTATATGGATAAAATCCAAGTATAAGTGAGTAATTGCCATGTGCATCTTTCTAAGTCTGGGTTAGCTCACTCAGGATGAGCTTTTCTAGTTATATCCATTTGGCTGCAAATTGCATGATATCTTTGTTTCTGATAGCGGAGTAGTAATCCATTGTGTAAATGTACCACATTTTTTAAAATCTATGTTTCCATTGATGGACAACTGGGTTTTTCCAGTTTCTAGCTATTACAAATAAGGCTGCTATGAACATAGATGAGGATATGTCCTTGTGGTTTGGAGAGGAATCCTTTGGGTGGATACACAAAAGTGCTATGACTGAGTTTTGAGGTAGGGCAATTGCAAGTTTTCTAAGATATCATCTGATTTCCATAGTAGTTGTACACTTCTGTACTCCCACCTGCAATGGAGGAGTGTTCTCCTTTCTTCACAACCTCATCAGCACGTGCTGTCATTTGAGTTTTTGATCTTAGCCATTCTTTTTTTTTTTTTTTTGTGAAACAATGAGTTTTATTGGGGTTACTTCCAGAAGCAGAAATGAGTCAAAGACATGTCAAGGCCCACCCCAGCATGAGAGACAGCTTGCAAAAGCTGGGGAACCTGGAGCACACTGCACAGCCTGCAGGGAGCTCAATAGCTTGGAGTGTCCTTTCCAGGAGCCTCTGTTGGTCTGAAACCCTTCCCGGCAGCTCTTTAAAAATTTTTTTTTTAATTTTATGTGCATTGGTGTTTTGCCTGCATGAATGTCTATGTGAGGGTGTCAGATCTTGGAGTCACAGACAGTTGTGAACTGCCATGTGGGTGCTGGGATTTGAACCCAGGTCCTTTGGAAGAGCAGTCTTCTTAACTGCTGAACCACCTCTCCAGCCCCCAGCAACTCTTTTTTTTTGTTATTTAAATACTTTATTTTTTTTCTTCAAGTTACATCTCAGTAACAAACCCCTCCCTATTCCCCCTTCCTATCCTGCCCTTCCACCCTCTTCCCCCCAGAAGTTTCCCCTTTCAGTCCAACAGATGGTTCCTTCTCTTATAACAGTAAGTATTATACAAAACAATAGATATAAATATGCCACATTTATGAGAGTAAATTGGCCCAGTATACCTTCCCAATGTCCAGTTTATACATATTTGGCCCCTGACTTTAACATTCTACTATCTAACCAACTCCATGAGTTTAAAGATCTATATGTGACTCAACATTCATACTATCTTGCAACACACTTTTAAG